>JAPYYD010005346.1:0-12212 GCA_028551405.1 Uromys caudimaculatus | reverse complement strand
GTGGGAGGTGGAATTCCCTCCTAGAGGCGGGTTGGGGAGGGGATGGGGGGTATACAAAGAGGAGGCTCAGAAAAGGGGAAACATTAGAAATGTATATAAAGTATCAAAAATAAAAAAGGAGGAAAAAAAAAAAGAAATTCATATTTCTTTGCCTCCAAAAGTAACTGTGTTCCTTTTATTTATTTATATTTTTATTCCTTTTTTATTATTGGATTATTTGTATTGTTTTGTTTTGTTTTGTATTTTTTTGGAGACTAACATCTTGAATTCTTTATATATTAGATATTAGCCCTCTATAAGATGTAGGGTTAGTGAAGGGTAGTGAAGATCTTTTTCCAATCTGTATGTTGTCATTTTATCCTATTGACAGTGTCATATGTGGATGTTAGCTGTTAAGTCTTCAATAATTATGCTTCCCTCCAAATTCACATTCTTCCACCAAGTCTTCTCAGAATAAGTATCAAAAATTAAAAGAAGTAACTTGAATATTGAAGCAAAAATATTTGGATTGTGTTATATGAAGACAAATCAGGGCTGAAGAGATGGCACAGGAGTTATCTATTTCCTTAAATTGAAAAGACTTGGCAAAAGAATGTTAACAGAGATTTTTTACTATAGAAAACACTTAGTTTCTCTGTAAGTTCTAAAGTCTTCCTTAGTACCTGTTATTCTGAAATTTAATCATCTTCTTACCTCATGATGAATCTTGTTTAAATTAATACTCTACACTTACTATTCTTGCTTATGAAATTCAATCATAAAGAGTGTGAGGTTTTTATTTGTAAGAATGCAGTCTTCCCACCTACAAATAAATAAAATCCATTCCTATGTGGGCTTCTGAGTCAGTCAATTTTTGTTGAAAAAGACTTTCAAAGGCTTGAGATAATGATAAGGGAAGGGAATGATATAAACTAAAGAGATTTTTTAATAAAGGAAGTTTTTGTTTGGGTTACCTGAAATGAATAACTCTGTGGAACTTTGGCGTTATTACAGAATATAGTATCTTAGGGGCATCCAATTACCGGTATGAAGTTGAAGCCTAGCTCCAGAGCACCAAACCAGACATTAGCAACTTCACTGTACAAACAGAGGTGGTTCAGAGCAAGAAAGAGTTCTCATACAGAGTGGCAAATGCTCTGCTCAGTCACAAGGCTGCACATGCGTACAAGGAGATGGTCTGTTTTGAAAGTATATCAGATGCTTTGACCATGTCTTAGTCAGGGTTTCTATTCCTGCACAAACATCAAGAAGCAAGTTGGGGAGGAAAGTATTTATTGAACTTACACTTCCATGCTGCTGTTCATCATGAAAGGAAATCAGGACTGGAACTCAAGCAGGTCAAGGAGCAGGAGTTGATGCAGAGACCATGGAGGGATGTAAAATACTGGCTTGCTTACTTCTCCTGGCTTGCTCAGCTGGCTTTCTTATAGAGCTCAAGACTACCAGCCCACAGATGGTACCACTCACAAGGGGCCCTCCCCCTTGATCACTAACTGAGAAAATGCCTTACCGCTGGATCTCATGGAAGTATTTTCTCAACTGAAACTCCTTTCTCTGTGATAACTCCAGCTTGTGTCAAGTTGACACACAAAACTAGCCAGTACAGACCAATTCCCCTGGAATCCTACACATAGATTAACATTTACACATAGCACTATGATTCTATAGGAGATGCCAAACTATTTTCAGCTAAGGCCATATGCATGTGGCAGAATTGGTCCTACTTTTAGGATACATGAGATGAACCTCACTGTTTCTTGAATGGGAAATATTAAATTATTTTATGAGCATAATTATTTGAGATAAATATATTGGCTTTTTTTAATCCCATGTCTTCAAGTTAAAGTTCTAGGAAGTTATATTTAGTAGTTTATTCTTTACATTGAATGTACATCATTCAGTTTCATACTTAATGAACTGCCACATGTATTTAACCTCAGCATTCTTACAAATCTTCACTGTAGTACTTTTGACACTGTACATATTAAAGATAATAATTGTTTTCACAAAAGCAGATGGCAAGCACTTCACAGGGCTATTAATGCTGACATTTATCTGAATGATCAGATGAATGTGCATGTATTATTTGCCAGGTTTCACGCCTCTGCAATTTCTACAAGTTCTCACTTAAAGAAACATTCCTGTAGTATTGATGTCATTATGCCACATGGTATACAGAATGGAACAAAAAGAACATTTATGGAATTTCTATTTCTAAGGTACCTTAATATTTTCAAGCAAGGCAATTGTTAGTTGATTCTCTATTTGCTTTGTGCACACAGAGGATATCTTCTGTGAGCCTCCAAATCTTACTTTGACTTTGGCCCAGCATCACTATCTCAACTACTGCATCACTCTAGATTACTCCTTTTAATTAAAAGTTCAAAAGTTGTAAATGATGCTATTAATAGGTCATAATGACCATGCATGTACCTTATTTTTGGGCTTTTTGATTGTCTGAGACAAGGGCTTATGTTTTTATGCTGTCTTCTCTTTGCTGATATAGTTTTAAGAGTGTGTGGACCTAGGCTTCCCATTGTGATAGTTGATGGCCAACTCAATTGATACCATGTATAAGGGATGGAGCTACTGCAACTGAAGTTATGACTTTTATGTACTTTTTAGTTTTGAAATTCAAAATTGACTCTTAGAAGATTTGCAAATATATGAGGCACAACTTGGATTCGTGGAGCACGTTTCTAATAAAAAAAAGTTAGCTTGATAATGGATTAAACTAAATTTGAGAAAAACGTCAAAATATTTTAAGTCTTGGTTAGACTTATAGAAAATGTACTTCATGTAAAGAATGCTGCTGACTCTCATAAAATTGTTAGGATTTCTTCCTCAGAATTTCCAAATGTTTCTCTTTGTTTTTGGCTGTCATGAAATATACGCCAGAATAAGACATGAAACCAGATCAGAAGTTAATAAAATTAGATATTAAAATCCAAAAAAAAAAAACAAAAACAAAAAAAACCCCTAAAATGTAAAAAAGTTACTGGACAGTGCTGAATATATCCTTATATTTTTCTTATTTTTTAGCTTGTTTTATTAATATACTCGTGAAATATGATTTTAAAATCTTTTTAACACAAAAATATATGTCTACAAGTGTACAGAGAAGAATTATATTATAGAACAAGCATTTTAAAAAGATATTAACTATCACAGGCAATCAACTGTTGGTTCTGTTATGATAGACATTCATCTGAATGTCATTCATACATATAATAAGAAAGCAATTCATTAAAATAGAAATTATTAGAGACTAAGCAGAAAGTTGAAGAAGGGAAAAAGGATAAGAGTGTAATAGGTCAGAAAAATAAGAAAAAATAAACACAAAAGAATACAAAATATACTAATTAAATATAGATAAATGTTGAATGATAATTGCAGGATAATATTAAATAATTTAGTTTTCCGTAAATCATTATGATTGCATAAGTGCAAAGAATTGGGCAGTTAACCACAGGAACTGATGACAAATTGTCCATAATCTCCAATCGGAGCTTACTTGTAATAGGCATCATTCTTCAGATATAGCAGCATAAACACACAATTAAAAAGTAGCACATTGTGGGCTCAGGATCAAGGTTCAGGGTCACTGTGAGAAAAGCAACACAAAGATGTGCTTTCAGAAACATCTGGGTTCAAATGCATGTTTGATATTGAAATAATTTAAGATGATAAATATAAAACTCCTTTTCTATTTTCAATAGTTTCCTTACTGTGACACAAAACAATTTGAGTACTCTGGTATTATTGCTAATGCATTTAAATAAGTACAAGCAAAATGTTTGAACATAGGTTTTCAAATATGTTAATTTGAAAACATATATTTTTTTTTTACAGATAGAGCATACTAAACAAATTATTTGGGGGAAGATAATTAAAATAGTTACTAACATGTATCCAAATTCATAGCTTATTTTATTTTAATACATATTTGGACATTCAAACATGTCATCAGGAAAAACATTCCAAAGCAACTAATATGTTTCTCTTAACATAGAATCAAGACAACTGTAATAATTTTATTCCAGTGTAAACATTCTTTCTTTGGGCGTGAGCCTTCTATGTGTTAGTTAAGTTTGAGGTTAATTGTCTATATGTTCTTCAATCTCCCTCATCACTTGTTGCCATCTATTGCATACTAAAACAGATAACTGTTATCTTTCACAAGCCTACTTAATCTTTATTATTACACAGTTCTCTAGTTACTGAATCTTTCTCACATTAGTGATGAATCAACACTGGGATTTTGTCTTTTGTCTTTCTCTTCTGTCTTATAATAAAAAGATAATAGATCAAAAGAGTCACATTGAGAATTTTTCAGCAAGAAGTCCAAGTTACAGCTTAAAATATTGCATCTTCATGTCTCTGGCTAAAATGACAGAATTTTATATTTATCAAGTGAATTATTAAAAGTACTTCTTATTTATCATTCATTCAATAAATCACAAAAGTAAGGAGCAACAATATAACATATTTTTCAAGATTGTTTCTAAACTAAACTGCAAGGTGGCTCAGCTGGTTAAGGTGTACGCCTTCAAGCATGGTGAGTTGAGTTCCATCCCCAAGAACTGTATGGTAGGAGAGAACTCACCTGAATAAGCTGTCCCATGACTTGGACACATTCACTGTGTCATGTAAGCTTATTCACACACACACACACACACACACACACACACACACACACACACACGTGCACATTACTACCAAAATAAACATTAAACCAATTCCTTAATATATATGCTGATACATTTTAATGTAATATTTATGAACAACTCTGAAATTTTAATTTAATCCTATTTCTACCATCATTGGGAATATTACTTTCATCTATATTTCTTTAAAGGAGATAAGAATATGAATTTATATTTGACTGCAGAGATGAAGTTAAAATATTGTAGCTATGTCTTTCATGAAATATGAAAGAATTAGGCCAAGATGAGGCCAAGTGTTTATTAACTAATGGTACCCTTTTTGGACATTAATGTGACTCATGTTCTGTATTAAAAAATGCTCTTTAAAATTACTCAAATAAAAGTCTTTCAAATCACTAACCATCAAGGATATTTAAATCAAAACCTGATGGGATATATAATAGCCACTAACCCCAAAATAACTAGTACAAATGTTGGCTAAAGTGGGAAGAATGGGGGTCCTTTGTATACTCTTGGAGGATAAATTGATAGATCTATAATGAAATAAAGTATGGAGGTCCTTTACAATGTAGAAATAAACTCTCTGGTCCAGAATTGCCTCCTCCTTCGTTTATCTATCCAATTTAATTATACCAGAATCACATACAAGTGTGCTGTATGTGAATTTTTCAGTAGTTGAGATATGACAGTTCCAGCATCACCTCATCAATAGATGAACAAGTGAGGAAGTCAGGACACCTAGAAGCTTGTACATTAGCAGAATATCTTTAAATCTTTAAAAGAAGATCTTGTTTTCTTAATGGCACTGACATGTCTAGAGTATATAACATGTTACGTAAAGAATCCAGAAAGAATGGAAAATATCAGATAGACTCACAAATACAGGGGTAAAAAAAACCCAACCAACCAACCAACCAACCAACAAAACAAAACAAAACAAAACTACCACCAAAAAACAAAACAAAACAAAACAAAAACAAAAAAAATCAACAAGAAGAAGAAAAGTAAATAGGAATAAAAGTTTTGGACCTACCATCTGCTAGAGGGAACTGCATACCATAAACCCCACCGTGCTGGCAGTAAATTCAATGTTTAATATCTACTGCTCTGATGTATATTGGTATCATATCAAAAGATGACATCATCAGACCATTATAATCTGAGTATTATATTTACAACAAAACATAAAAGCTGAAAGACAGGAACTACTTCTATAAGTTTTCACTATCTTATTCCATTGGTTACTTGTAAAGTGGATGATTTTAGGAGAGGTCCAGATCTGTGAAACATGTTGTCTAAACAATTGGATCCATTTCTGGTCATATATACAGATGTGTGTGTGTGTGTGTGTGTGTGTGTGTGTGTGTGTGTGTGTGTGTGTGTGTGTGTGACATATATAATTGTAAAAGATAAAATCTGACCAGTCACATGTCTATATATGATTAACTCATATTAATGTCTCACCGAGTGAGTAGACTATCAAGTACTTATGACTATTTAAGGGATATTTTATAATATAATAAAAATGCCTTATATTGAATATGATGGTGCATGCCTATAATCCATCGATCTGAAGTCTGAGGCAATATCTTCATAAGTTCAAGGTTAGCTTTGGCTACATAGTAATTTCCAAGCCTGTTACAAGAATACCTCCAACAGTAACAACCACAAGCTTTAGCTGAATGTATATTATCATTGAAAAAGTTGGTAATTTACTTGGTTTGCCCATTAAAATCAGTGGGAGGAGAGGCTCTTGGGTCTGAGAGTGTTAGATGCCCCAGTATAGGGGAATGCCGGGGAGGGAAGACGGGAGTGGGTGGGTGGGTGCGGGAATACCCTCATACAGACAGGGGGATGGGGGATGGGATAGGGGGTTTCCAAAAGGGAGACCTGGAAAGGGGAAAAAAATTGAA
The DNA here is from genome assembly GCA_028551405.1 of Uromys caudimaculatus. Taxonomy (NCBI): domain Eukaryota; kingdom Metazoa; phylum Chordata; class Mammalia; order Rodentia; family Muridae; genus Uromys; species Uromys caudimaculatus. The sequence goes on along the minus strand of JAPYYD010005346.1, from coordinate 5,632 downwards.
ATGTAAATAAATCAAAAAGAAAAAAAGTGAGAGAGAAAAAAAATCATGCCATTCATGAAGTAGTGCTACTAAAAGGGGTATTTTTCAAGGCCATTTAAAACGTGAAGCGATCATCATGGAGTAACCTCTCAGTGTGTCCTTACCTCAAGATAGAAAAACAGACATCATTGAACTCTCAGAAATGGAAGTAAGGCTATAGAATATATGTTTTTTATTTTGTAAGCCGTGAAAAGCATCATTAATTTTCATCACTTAAATAGTGTGAATTTATCGATCAGAAAGTGGGAAAATGTTTTTCGGCAATTTTCCAATTACAGACAGGGATGAAAATCTAATAATCTTCTTGGAGAAATAAATGAATAATATAATCTTACAGCAATTTGCTATCTATAAGGAAAAAAATGTTCAGGGTCATAAAAATGGGATTTTTGCTTATTCTCTGATGTCTAGTGGTGAGAAATTAGCATTGATTTTTATGATGTAAATTCCACTTCAAATCTGCTTTTTGGTGCACATGATTGACAATTTCTCTATCAACTGCCATTAGTTAAACAAATTTAACTCCATGTTAAGTATAAAGAAATCTTTTTATTTTATTTTTATTTTATTTCAGGAAGATTTGCCTTTCACTTTCTATTTATAGGCAGACCCTTCCTTTGAATATATTTAAGTAGGAATATATCAGCTACTTGCTTGTGCATCACGAATAAGGAAAGGCCAGAGTGATGTTATTTATTATGCCCTTTTATCTTATTTTGCACTTAATTAGGACAACTTCATTCAGTCCCAGGAATCTGACATAAATCTTGTTTTCTGAACATAGATGATGTATGAAGTTAATAAAAACCTATGTAACCTATCATCTTAAATTCAAACAAGATTTCTTAACAATCACAGCATTAGTTTTTCCCAGCAGCATGGAAATGTCAGTTATCATTTGCTTATATAAGAACTTTGAGGTCTTAAGAATAATATTTTCATCTATTTCTCTCTAGTCTAGAGAGATTCACTTAGAGTGTTATGTATTGAAGCTGTAGATACATTATTTATGCAGATGAAGGAAGACATTGAAGAATTGTTTTAATTTTATGAGGAAAGAAGACATACACCAAAAGAAAAATGTGATCTTGGATTTTAATATTTTAATTATATTAAACTTCTATTCTAAATTAAGTTGTTTTGTACAGTTCTCAGTCTTCAGTGTCTGTTCTCAGAAAGATGCTGTCTATGAAACTTTCAGTCCAATTGCCAAAAATCTATGTTTTAGGCTAAAATATTGAGGTGCATTCAACCTTGGAATTTTTACATGAAAATAAGTGTAAAGTAGAATAAAACCAATCCCTTCATATATTCCAATACTATAACTTTGGTAATATGTTTTTAACAACTCTGGATTAAATGTATGATTTAAACCCACATATAATATCAGTAAGATGACATAGATTTTTGAAATTATAAATTTAAAAGTAACTTTACTGTAGGGAACTCATAAGTAAAAACATCACACAGCTAGATTGAATTAACTCCAATTTGTCCTGTCTCCCAACTCTATCTCAACAAAAAGCCACACAATTAGAATAGACACATTCAATGAGTGTCACTTAGTGTTTTACACTTTCATTATCCATATACTTTTATACACTTACTATAAAAAAGAAAGAAAGGAAGGAAGGAAGAAAGAAAGAGATCTGTAACCATTGAAACTAGAAAAGAAATTAGGTTTACAATCTTTTTCATGATCAATGTGTCCTTTTGCCTGCATTCTGTCTTTCCTGGTCCCCAGATATCACCCTCATTTTTCCCTTTTATTGGAAATACATTTCCCCTCACATAACATATTATTAATATGGTTTTCCCTCTCTCTACTCAAAGGCCCCTTCTCAATTATATTTATTCCTTCTCTGTCTCTCATCAGAAAACAAACAGACTTCTAAAGGGCAATAAAAAAATAAAGGAAATCAAGGTAAAACAAAGAATCAAGCATCAGAATAGGACAGAACAACAAACAAAAGAAAAAGAGCAAAAGAAAAGGAATAAGAAACAGGGACCACTGATTCATATACTCAGGTTTCCCATACAGACAATCAGCTGTAAGCTATAATGTATACTGAAAGGACCTATTGGAAAAAAAAGAAAGAAAAAAATACAGCACAGTAACATAAAAATTAAGATAAATATTTTGAAAATACCTTAATATGACATGATCAGCCTCCAAAGCTGCCACTGAGTTCACTTTCTCTTGGCCATCTACTGCTGACATGCAGCCTACCCTTAAGTGCAGTTTATTTCCTCGGTGACACTCTCTTGGAGACAACAAGGAATTCAGTTTCAAGTGTTAGCAATTGGAGAGAACTTCGGGGTTAGGGATGGGCCACATGACCACTTCTTTCATCCCTAGTATCCCATCTGGTGTGGCTTCTTGCAGGCCTGTGCACGTTGCATCAGTCTCTCTGAATTTATAAATTCATTGGTCGGTTTGTTTAGACCAGCTTCTCTTTCCGATGTGCTTCATCCCCTTTGACTCTTAAAGTTTTTCCTCCTCCTCTGCATGATTCCCTGGGCCACAAAGGGAGGGATTTAATGAAGACATCCTGTCTAAGGCTAAATGTTTTAAGGTCTCACTCTCTGCATATTGTCTGCCTATGGGTCTCTTGGCTTTTTCCTATCTGCTGCAGAAGGAAGCTTCTTTGATGACGACTGGGCAAGGCACTTATCTATGAATATAGCAGAATTTTCTTAGCAGTTCATTTCATAGAACAGGAGTTTTTCCTTGTGTGCTTAGTCTCAGATTCTTGGTCACCCAAGCAGCATCAGGCGTGGGTTCCATCTCATGAACTGAGCCCTTCAGTCAAATCAGTATTTGGTTGTTACTCTCACAAATTTTCCATCATTGTCCATCCTGTGTAACTTGCAGGCAGGACACCCTTATAGATGAAGATTTTTTCAGTTGGGGTGGTGTTCACGTTTCTCCTTTGGTAGTGTACAGAGTACCTTTCTGAACCAAAGACGCAAACACATAGAGCCAAAGTCTTTATGTAGGAACCAGTTCCTTTTCTCTATGGTCAATGGGTTGTGTAATGTTGCCTTCAGTAATAGACCCTTGCTGTATGTTTATGTAGAGCAAGAGTCTTGGCAACATCTGAGCTGATTGTTAGCTCCCATAGGACCCCTTTAAGCAATAACAGAATAAGATATAACACAATCACAGTACTGTAATCTTTCATTTGGTAACAAAAGATAGCAAGTTGAGTTTTGTATTCTTCCCATTATTTGGTGATTTTATTCAGATTGCCTTCATATATCTGTATATTTAGGAAGATTTTACTGTACTGTGATACCATACTACCATAAAATGGCCCTTAATTTTACCTTTGTCTCCTTACATTCCCTTTATGTCCTCTTTTCCTTCTCTCCATTTGTGACTCTAGTTTCAGTTTCCCTCATCCATTTATACAGAGCATATTTCCTTCTCCTAGGACAATCTCTCTATATCTTCCCACCCAGTGCCTTAATATATAACCAACCTCTGAGATCCTACAGACTTCACTTTGAGTATCATTGACTTAACAGCTAATAAAGATACTTAAGAGAATAAAAACTATATTTGCATTTCTAGGATTGGGGTACCTCACTCAGGATGAAAATTTCTAGTTTCATCCATGTTAAGAATTGCAATGTCTTCTTGCCAATTTTCTTTGATAAAAATACACTATTATTCTCTAAATATTCTAGTTAGTCTGTGTCCTTTAATTGGGAAATTGAGACCATATGTACACTGTTGATTCCTCTTAGTCTGTTGGCGGTAGTGGTAGACGTAGTAGTAGTAGTAGTAGTAGTAGTAGTAGTAGTAGTAGTAGTAGTAGTAGTAGTAGTAGTAGTGTGTGTATCCCTCTCTTAATTTTCTGGTCTTGGATTATTTATTTTTGTGTTTTCTTGGGTGCATATAACCACTTTTGGGTGGAATTTTTCTTCTAGTTGCCTTTTGTACAGCTTTGTAGATAGATATTTTTAAATTTGATTTTTATCTTGGAAAGTCTTAATTTTTCCTGCTATTTTTTGGGACATTTGCTTATATAGTAGTCAGAACTGGCATCTGTAGTTCCTTAAAGTTTGCTGAACATCTTTCCAGGCATTTGTGTTAGGTCTGTCTTTATATTTACTTGGTCTTTGTCCCTGCAGATTTTAATATTCTTTCTTTGTTCTGTATGTTTAGTATTTTGGTTATTATGTGGTAAGGGGGATTCCTTCTCTGTTCTACACTATTTTTGTTCTGTATATTTCTTTTTCTTGATTGGTATCTCTTTCTTTAGGTTATGAGAATTTTTATCTTGATTTTCTTAATATTTTCTGGGCCTTTGTCCCAGGATTCATCTCCTCCCTTTTTCATATTTTTCTTACATTTGGTCATCTCATTTTTTCCCAGATTTCCTGGGTGTTTTGTGTTAGAATGTTTTTAGGTTTAATATTTTCTTTGACCAAGATATCCATTTCCCTTATTGGCTTTACAATCCTCAAGATTTTCTCCTCTGTGTCTTGTATTCTCTAGATGAAGTTTCTGTTTGACTTTCTAAATTTTTCATTTCCAGATTTCTTTCACTTAGGATTCTTTATTGACTTGATTTTCATTTTCAGATGTAAATTTGTTTATTAATTTGTTCTACTATTTGTTTCTATTTTCATAGATTTCTTTAAAATATTTTTCATTCCCTCTTTAGAACTTCTATCATGTTCATAAAAACCATTTTAAAGTTTTTGTCTTGTGACTCAATTACGCTGCAATACTCAGGGTAAACTTTGGTAGTGCTGTGTTGTTCTACTGGATATATATTATCCTGGTTCTTATAGACTGTCATTTCTTGCTGTTGTTTAGGTATCTTAGACGGGGAATATTGTAATTCTAGGTGTTGTCTATTTTACTTGTTTTTGTGTGTTGGTTGGTTGGTTAGTTGGTTTATGTTAGCCTCTCTGGATTTTAGGAGAATTTGCGATTGTGTGTTGATAACTTGGAACACATAATTTAGAAAAACTTATTCGATCCTGAAAAGTATGTCCACTGCGGCTTCCAAGTAAAATGTGTTTCAAGGTAATGGGAGCTGATGCTTAGAAGTGGGGATGGACTGGGAGTGAGGGGATGGGGATGGTCAATCACCAGGAGGTAGGAAAGCAGGATGTTGTAACAGGATCTTATGACTCATTATTTTTTTTTTTTTTACAAAAAGAAGCTGCTTTGTTGAAAGGTGAGACCTGAATTATCTATCAATATAAGGATATGGATTTAGAAGGATGCAGAAAATTATATTACCTGGTATTATGGACATGGTAAGCTGTCTTCTATAGTTTATACTTTTCCATCCACAGTGTTTTGGCTAGCTTAACAATACCAAGCATGAGTTCTCTCCAATTGAGCAGGTTTAATGTCCAATCAAACAGCTATTGGCTGTTCCTAAGCTACAAATGCCACAACTGTACAATCGAATGTATCTCACAGATTCTTGCCAATAGCCAAACCCACAAAATTACCCACTATTCTGTGTAGTCTAGTCAATTAAAGTGCAAGATTAAGAAAGGACAGGGTGTTTGCAGTCTCAGGTCCCAGGAATTGCTTGGGTTCCAGGAATTGAAAGAACATCTG
>JAPYYD010005345.1:0-12213 GCA_028551405.1 Uromys caudimaculatus | reverse complement strand
GGGGGGGGGGGGGAGTGTCAGGCCAGTTGACACTGTTGCTTCCTCCATGGGGCTGCAGACTCCCTCAGCTCCTTCAGTCCCTTCTCCAACTCCTCCATTTTAAATTGTAAGAAAATCATTGTGAAAATTTGGGTTAGAGAGATGGGTTGGCAGTTAAAAAAAAAATACTTGCTTTTCTTACAAAATCTTGAAGTTTGGTTCCTAGAACCCAAGTCAGGCAGCTCAAACTTACGTGTAACTATAGCTTTAGGGGATCTGTTGGCCTCCTCTGGCTTCCCTGGGCACTGCAATCATGTGCACGTTCCCACACACAGACACAGACAAAATTAAAAATAAATTTCCTAGTTATCAAATCAGCTTTTAGACATGGCAGCATATAGTTCTCAAGGATAACACCTTTTTAAAAAGTCTATTGATCTCTGTCCACACCCACTGATGTGAAAATGCAGCATGAGCTACCCTGTTACTGGTTGATCTGATTTCATGTTCCTTTCCAGAAACTTTGAAAGAATCTCAAGACGAGCTAAATAATGAGGCATAGGTTTAGTCAGTGTCTCCAGGCTTCACACAGTATACCTGTAACAAGATAGGCAGTTGGTGAAGTGAACAGAAACACCGATGTCTGAGCTGTGTGCATGCAGGAGAATTCCTTTCCCACCGACATGTGAGTGGTATTCCCCTATGACACCTCTTTTGTGGAAACATTTTGCATTTAATCAACCTTCTTTTGCCCATATGCCTGAGAAATGTAACTCACTTTCTGCTAAGGGAAATTTGCTCCTGGCTGGTTTCATTATATGTATGTGCTCTTACCCTGGACATGCATCACCAGGAGTTCAGCAAATACAGAGTGATGAATGGTCACTGTGCGGGTAGAGAAGTGATGCATCTCCATGAGGCCTTTCTTTCTATCCATCCTCTCTGAAGGTGTGTCACTGAGCAGCTAGCAGCTATGGGTACATAACCCAAAGACTCCAAGATGCAAAAGTACTGAGAGAAAGAGAACTGAAGTGGAATGAAAAATACCAAAGCACAGAGAAAGGAATTGGCTCCATCAAAGCCCCAGGTCAGCTGCCATGATGAGTAATCTTGGGTAAGTCTCTTCAACTCACTGGCACTGTAGCACTCTCTGCCTAACCTATATCAGCACCCAGGCAAAATGTGAAAATAGGTGACTGTTACAAAAGATGGGTTTGAATGTTATAAAATATATACACATGTATCCAAATATTACATTGTACCACAAAACATACCATTTTCATGTATCAGTTAAAATAATTTGGTAAAAGAAAATAGTGAAAGTAACTACAGAAATATAAAATAGTTTGAGAGTTGTGTCATATATAGTCTGTCAAGGATAAAAACTTGGCTGTATGGGGACAATCTGGCTGTGACAGCTATCACCCCAGAGTTCCAGCGATGATTGAGCTAATGCGTCTACCTGAGCAGTCATCTCTTCCTCCTACACTGTTCCTTGTGTTTCTCCCGAAGCTTCACATTAGGTCAAAAAGGATGGCCTTTCCAAATACAGGAAGGACCTACCTTCAGTCAAAGGTAAAGGAGTAACTGTACTCCCCTGCTGTAATCCCCCAAACAAGCTCTCAAAGATTTAAAACTCAATGTGTTTCTTGTGATACTCTTTTATGGCCCATAAAGCTACAATTAGGGGGATAGTTGAAACTTTTTCTTGAAAAATTAAATTCACGAAAATTGTTTATGTTTCATCTATTAAAACATAGGTCATAGTATAATCATTTGGAAATTATTTAAAAGTAACAAAGGATTAAACTTTTTAAGATCATTTTCCAAAAACTTAAATGATAGCATTATACAGTGCCCTTTAATGCTCAGCAATAAAGATGATTATTTCTGTGAAAATCCTTGAGATTTCAATTTTCCCATAGGTTTCCCCCATACCCTTTGATATTCATATCATCAAATTATTCTCTTTTGAAGCTTATGGTGTCATCATCATCGCTGATTTTTCTCTTCTTCAAGTATTCATCAGTCTGACACTGTCAGAGCCTCATTTGTCAGTTACTTTGCACAAGATTAGAGAGGTTCTCCATCACCTCTTTCATCTTGGCCAAACTCTGCATCTTTTTGCAAGACGTGCACAGTTTTCTTTTGCAGTCAAATCATGATGTATTCGAACTGTGTTGCCAGATGTTTTGAAAGTGAGCAAGTAGCCATCGTGGATACAGAGAAGTGCACTAAGTCACAAGATGTCTTGAGAGGGGGATGAATTTTAAGAGCATTCGGGTGCTGGAGAAAATGCTTAGCTGGTAAAGTTCTTGACACACAAACATGAAGGAAGGATTGAGATCAGATTCCCAGCATCCATGCTCCCCCAAAATGAGTCAGGCATGGCGGCACACCTAGTATTGACAAGGCAGATATAGAGGCATCTATGGGGCTTACTACCTTGGCCATCTAGACAAAATGGCAAGCTCCAGGACCCTTGAACTTACAGCTCCTTGGTCTCACCTTTCCAGATGCTAGTATTACAGGTGTGGGCCACCATAACCAGCTGCCTAAAAACTCTGGATCATCCTTTCTGTGCATTTGGCCCCACCAAGCTCAGACACTAACCTTGATCTTGATAAAATGTTTTCTGAACCTTCAGGGCAGCAGATAAATGGGAAAAAAAGACTTATTTGTGGCCCTGTTCTGCCTTTAAAAAATATGTTTAAATAACCAGTCTTAGTTCATAACATGTTTTCATAGTTCATAAGCATCATGAAAACTTCTCTCCCAAACACTACTGCTTACAAATGATCACAACCATTTTATAGATTTATAACTTGAGGCATGACAAGATAAAGTGACCTGACAAATATACAGCTCATGAACCAGTGATCCTTACATGATACCATTATGCTATGTAACTGAGTTACTCTTAATTGGCACTGCACAAGGCAGGCAATGAATATGAACAGATGTGGCTTCTCTGGTCCCTTTGTATCTAGAAGGGTCCAGCACAGCTCTGTCTCCTTAATATTAGAGCCCAAAGGACAGAAAAAACCTTGTCTTGATCTATGATCCAGCCGAACTGCAGTCTGGTTTGTCATCTTCTGGTTCTGTGCTCATATACAAGCCTAGATTTCTGCTTCTGGCAGATCTTAGACCCATGTCTTCCATTCTGATGTTTAGGACTATCTGGAGACAGTCTTTGACAGACTCTCAAGCATGTGTGTGATCCTATTACCAGTTCTGCTCTTCTCATCTGTCTCTATCAGTATTTTTCTATAGTGTCCTTTTGGAAGGCATTTATGAAAGTAACAACCATAGTTAAATCTAGATTGATGCTTTCTCAAACTCAACTTTTAAGGTAGGTTTTTCAATATCTACAAAAGTCTATTTCAATATTTACAAAGGAGCTATTGTTGTAACTCCTGTTTATAATCTTCATTACGTTTGTAATTTCAAATTAATGTGTAGTAAGTTGGTCTTCACTTTGGTGTATGGTATATGAGTTTTAGTGCATGTATAGAGTTGTGTAACCACTATTGTAATCAATAACCATTTTATTCTCACCTCTGTGTAGACACACTTCCCCACCTCTGACACCTGATAGCCAGGGGACTGCTCCTTACTCTTACAGCTTCATGTTTTCTACACGTTCCTATGAGTGACATCACCACATTCGATCTCTGACTCTGGAATCCTTTACTCAAGCCAAATTTTTTTCAAGATGTATTTATTTGGTTGTGGTTTTAGCCATTCTTTGTACTGCTGATACATCCCATTGTACCAGTGCTCTTGAGTGTATTTATCCATCCATCTGTTGAAGGGCTTCTTGGTAGTTTCCATATGTCATGATGATGAACAGAGCAACTGGAGGTATTCCCCAGGGATTTTTGTATAACTATACACTTTCATCCCCTATGAATATCCAGAAAGGGTTTAGTAGAACATATGGTAAGGAAACATTTAATTCCAAAAGAAAATGTCAAACTCTTTTCCGCAGAACATCAGCTAATTCATTTCCTAAGGCTCCTGTTTCCTACTTGCTCTTCTTGATTTGATCCTTGGTTTTAGGAGACTAATACACTAGAGCTGCATCAACAGGTTCCCTTTCCTGGGAATTTTGACCAGGTATGACTGAGGAGAGCCAGTGTCTAAGAGGAGAGTGGAGAAGAGAAAGGCTATTCTTCTACTCCTTCCACAGTGAGGGCCATAGCTGCTGATCTCTATGGAGCATCCAGTCTGCTGCTTACAACAGGCAACCCCTGTGTTTGCCTCTGATTATCCTTGCCTTCAGGTCTGCACCTGCTGACCATGGGTGATGGCACCAACTTACCCTGATGACTGACCCACTGAGTGTCTTATTCACCCTTTCCCAAATTTTTGTAAGTCAGGAAGACACAGGACACCCTGAGTTACCAAGTGACTTCCTTAAGATCACATTACTAGAAGTCCTAAAGTCAAACTATTCTAGTACAATATCCCTTAACTCTTGAATCTGTGGTTTTACCAACAAGGCTGGAGTTGGACTCATTTTTGTTAATTCTTTTACAACAGAGTTTAACAAAAAATTCAGTGTATAATTTACACAGATTAAAATAAAGAGTAGAAGTTGGACCTTGATATTCAGGGTAGAGGGAAGCTTTAAATTTCCTATTTTCTCTATAAAAAGTTTCAGGATGAGATTGGGGGAGGACAGTGGGAAAACTTACTATAGAAACAACTGGATTGTGAGGGACATCTCTGGGACAAGCTAAAAATCTAGGATAATGGAAGCTATCAGGAATCTATGAGGGTGAACCTAGTTAAGGCTCCTAGCAATCGGTGATATGGAGTCTGAACCAGCCATCTCCTGTAACCAGACAAGATTTCCAATGGAGGGATTGGGAAACCAACCCAGCCATAAAACCTTAAATCCACAATTTGTCCTGCCTGTAGAACATGCAGAGGTGAGGGATGAAGCAGAATATGAAAACCTAAAGAGTCAACTAATCTGGGCCCAAGGAGGCACATGATACTGCCAACCAGAGAGCATGAATGGATGGACCTAGACCCTTTGCACATATGTAACAGTTGTGCAGCTGGGTCTTCCGATGGGACTCTTAAAGCAGGAAAAGGGGCTGCCTCTGACTACATTGCCTGCCTTTGGATTCCTTTCCCCTAACTGGACTGCCTTATCTTTTTCTCAGTGAAAGAGGATGTGCCTAATTTTGTTGTGGCTTGATATATTGGGGCTGGTTGATGTCCTAGCGAAGGACTCCCTTCTTCTGGGGAAAAGAGGAGGTAGGATAGATGGGGGAAAGGAAGGACTAACTGGGAAGAGAAGAGAGAGAAGCTGTGATTAGGATGTAAAGTGAAAAAATAACTTAGTTGATGAAACCATAAAAAACAGAAGTTGGACCTTGATATTCTGTGTGGAGGAGGGAGAAAAGCTTTAAATTTCCTATATTCTCTATAAAAAGTCTCAAAAGTTTTAATATACACAACAATCTAGCAATAGACTAACAAGAAAAATTCAAGTGTACAATATATAGAAAATAGGGAGTCAGAAACAAAGCACAAGCCCCACCAGTTTACAAGTAACACATATTTTAAACTATATTAAGTCTGGTCTTGAAGTAGGGAAGTGGTGATACAAGTTGGGAAGGGGGGAGGGAGGAAAAACTGGAAAGAAGAGTTGTCTTTTTTCTTTTTACATTTAGAAATAGATTTAATTTTTTGATACTTTATTTATATTTCAAATGTTTCCCCTTTCCAGATAGAGGACTAATATCCAATATATAAAAAGAACTCAAGAAGTTAGACTCCAAAGAACCAAATAACCCTATCAAAAAATGGGGAACAGAGCTAAACAGAGAATTCTCTACTGAGAAAATTGGCAGGGCTGAGAAGCACCTAAAGAAATGTTCAACAACCTTAGTCATCAGAGAAATGCAAAACAACCCTGAGATTCCACCACACACTAGTCAGAATGGCTAAGATCAAAAACTCAGGTGACAGCAGATGCTGGCAAAGATGTGGAGAAAGAGGAACACTCCTCCATTGCTGGTGGGATTGCAAGCTGATACAACCACTCTGGAAATCAGTTTGGTGGACCCTCAGAAAAATGGACATAATACTACCTGAGGACCCAGCTATTCCACTCCTGGGCATATACCCAGAAAATGCTCCAACATGTAATAAAGACACATGCTCCTCTATGTTCATAGCAGCCATATTTATAATAGCCAGAAGCTGGAAACAACCTAGATGTCCCTCAGCAGAGGAATGGATACAGAAAATGTGGTACATTTACACAATGGAGGGAGTACTACTCAGCTATTAAAAACAATGACTTCATGAAATTTGCAGGCAAATGGATGGAACTTGAAAATATCATCCTGAGCGAGGTAACTCAGTCACAAAATAATGAACACGGTATATACTCACTGATAAGTGGATATTAGCCCAAAAGTTCGGAATACCCAAGATTCACTTCACAGCAACCAATGGGCTGAGTGTGAGGTCCCAGATGGAGGAGGTGGAGAAGGGACTGAAGGAAGAAGAGTTGTCTTCTCTCACAGATTACATTCCCAGGTTCCCGTCACCAGGAGACCACATTTGACCTCCTCCATTGCACCCAGGTATTGAATCCCAATTCCTCCTTATTATCTGACTATCTTTCCCAGGCAGGTAGATGAATCTATTTGAAAAGCTCCTGCCTTCAACTCATGTTTACTGATACAGAATCAGTAATGCCTTTTTTGTTTTCTTTCAGAATTGATCTGTGTCTGCAGAGGCCTACAATTTTTCTAAATTACCAACTGAAATGTGCCAAGAAATATATTTTGGATGGGATAGTTTACTCTTCCATATGGGCAGGTTACATGGATAAAAATGATTTCTTTCCTTTTGATTTATTTGACGTTTTTCAATTTCTAATATGAGTACTTTTTGTGTTTTAAATATCAAATATTCCACCATTAACTCGGGTATTTGAATGATTGGTCCCCAGTTGGTTGCATTGTCTGGGGAGGTGGTACATCTTTGCTGGGTGTAGTATACTCGGGAGTTTGGTTATAGTAAAAAGTAACTAATGCACGTAACTTTAATAAAATACAAAGTTCTGGAAAGAAAACATTAGTGGGACAGTGAGATGGCTCAGTGGGTAAAGGTGTCTGTCACTAAGCCTCACAACCTGAGTTTGAGCCCCAGGACCTTGAGAGAAGGAGAAAACTGGCTCCCACAAGTTGTCCATACACACAAACACACACATGCACATGTGTGCACGGACATGCACACTGAATAAATATATGATTTTAAAACAATGTTTTAAAGTGGTAAAGCTAATATTTTATTTTTAAATAAAATATGCTGGTATTCATTGAGTGAATTCTTAATCATTTTTAAACTATAAATATTTTAAATAAACTGCTAGCAACCTATAATTACCAATGGTGAGGCTGACAATAATCTCCTTTAACAAAGCAGCCAAGGAGAACCTGAGCTTGTTCTATGACACACAGAGAGAGACACTAGTGTGGGAAACATTGGCAGCCATACACACTTCATCCTCTCATCCTCCTGCAGATACTCCTGAGCTTATCTAAGCCCCTGCCCAGGAGCAGCACATGTGGGAGCTAGTTCTTCTCACCTTCACATCAACAATTGATTTCTTGCTTACTTTACATGGAATTAGCACATCATGAGGTCCACACATGTGCTCTCAAAGGCCTGCTAAATGGCTGGATTATTTAATTTTCCTGGTTCTATGGCAAAACACCTGATTAAAGCAATTCACAGAAGAAAGATTTATTTGGGTTGACAGTTGAAGGACCCAGCCTATCATGGCAGAGAAGGACTGAGGGTAGAAATCTGAGGCGATGTTGACATCATGTCCAGTCAAGAAGCAGAGAAAATGAGTGCTGGTACCCAACTAATGATTTCCTTTTTACTACCCTGGGGTGGCAACTCAGGGTATAGTGCTACCAGCATGTAGGATGGGTCTTCCCAACTCAATTAACCTCATCAAACTCTTCCTTACAGACAGATTCAGAGGCTTGCCTATGACTGAAAGTGCATTGCTCTAGGCTTTTCTGGGTTTCAAAATCTCTCCTGAGACATTGACTGTTGCCTGATTGGTTTTCCTGTACGTGCAAGTTATGGTTTACTTTTGAAGCTTTCATACTGCATTGTTTGTTATGTTCACTTACGAATTCCCTTACAGACATCCTCAGAAGCTTGCCTATCCAGTGAGCCTAGACCCTGCCAAGTTAAGAATATTAACCTTTACAGTGGCTTTAATTTAGGATGATCAACTGTTGAGATTGCTCATCTGAGGGATTCCCAGAAAGGTGGCACTTTCACAATAGTAACCATGTTGGGGGAGTGCTAGACATGGTAAGCAGCTGACTATGATTTCCCAACCTTGTGTATAAATCACAACATGGCATGGTGCCCTAGGTATTTATATAATTATAAGGTGTTATTTTAAATCAAGAGAAATCTGAAAATAATGGGGAAATCATAAATAAAATGTTTTTTACAATGTCTCCTACATACACTGTTCTTTTTTTACATCTTTGGGTCTCAATGTATCTTCTGAAAATCTACCAAAGACCCCTAGGAACACTTAACATGTGGATATAGAGGTTTTCTATATTCCATATTGTAAATTAAAATCAAAAAGTATAAAGCTCATATTATTTAAATATAACAGCTTATCACATGTTAATATATGTAACAAATTTATATGAAAACAGGAAAGAAGATAAGACATCCTTAAACATTAGCAAGCTGCCATGCTGAGGTTAGAAGATTCAAGTTCTTCCAGATTTCTAAGCCTGTCTGAATAGATGCTCCCATTTGTTATCTGTGTGTTGTTTCTCTTGGAGTGACAAATTTGCCTCATTCATTTTAAAGAAAGCATCTGCCAAGTTCTACAGTCTAAACAACTGTGCTGTGTCTGCCTATTGTTCTTTCTGGTTAACACTGCTCAGTGAACAAAAGATCTACACTGCTGGCAGCTCAAACAAGTGTCAATGTGCTTCCCTTTAAGAAGAGCCCTGTCCAGTTTCCATCTGTGGCTGGGGACCTCAGCTTGGGCCACAAGGCTCCATAGCCAATTAGCACCAGGAGAAAGCTACCCTCCCAGGAGCATGGAAAAGCTGTGAGTGGGGTTAAGACTAGCACCACTGCTCAGTGGGACCCGACCTGAACCCGCGGGACAAAGAGACTGAGGGACAGGAAACTTCCAATTTCCTTCTGTGGCTGGGGACCTCAACTTGGGCCACAGGGCTCCATAGTCAATTAGCACAGGGAGAAAGCTACCCTCCCAGGAGCATGGAAAAGTCATGAGTGGGGTTAAGAGGAGCACCACTGCTCAACGGGACTTGGGGACTTCAGCCAGGGCCACAAGGCTCCAGGAGAGAGCTGGTACCCCAGGAGTGCTGACATACCTTTGAGCACAGGCAAAACCACCACTTCAGTTCAAACTCACTGGATCAAGAGGGACCTTTGCAGAGCCATCAGGACACAGGAACCAAGAGACAGCTGGGGACAAGATCTTTCTGGTTTCTGTCTGCACCCCAGAGCTGACCCTGTGCCACAGCTCTCCAAACCCAAACACCTCTCAGAGAGAGCTGGTCTTCAAGGAGTACTGATACAGAGGCCTGCAGGAGGGACAACCCACAGCCAGACAGAGTAAGATCAGCTAACATCTGAGTTAACAAGATGGCAAAAGGCAAGGGCAAGAACATAAGGAACAGAAACCAAGGTTACTTGGCAACATCAGAACCCAGCTCTCCCACCAAAGCAAGCCCTGGATACCACAACACACCAGAAAAGCAAGATTCAGTTCTCACGATGATGATAGAAGACTTTAAAGAAAGAAATTAACACCCTTAAAGAAATACAAGAGAACAGAAGTAAACAACTAGAAGCCCTTAAAGAGGAAACACAGTAATCCATTAAAGAATTACAAGAAAACATAATCAAACAGACAAAGGAAATGAACAAAACTATCGAGGATCTAAAAATAGAAATAGAAACAATAAAGAAATCACAAAGGGTGACAACTCTGGAGTTAGAAAAAGTAGAAAAGAGATCAGGAGTCATAGATGCAAGCATAACCAACAGAATACAAGAGATAGAAAAGAGAATCTCAGGAGCAGAAGATACCATAGACAACATCGACACAACAGTAAAAGAACATACAAAATGCAAAAAGCTCCTAACCCAAAACATCGATGAAATGAGAAGACAGAACCTAAGGATAATAGGTATAGAAGAGAGTGAAGATTCCCAACTTAAAGGACCAGTAAATATCTTAAACAAAATTATACAAGAAAACTTCCCTAACTTAAAGAAAGAGATGAACATAAATATACAAGAAGCTTACAGAACTCCAAATAGATTGGACCAGAAAAAAATTCTTCCCGTCACATTATAGGGAAAACACCAAATACACAAAACAAGGAAAGAATATTAAAAGCAGTAAGGGAAAAATGTCAAGTAACATATAAAGGCAAACCTATTAGAATTACGCCAGACTTCTCACCAGAGACTATGAAAGCTAGAAGATCCTGGGCAGAACTCATACACACCCTAAGAGAACACAACTGACAACCCAGGTTGCTATACCCAGCAAAACTCTCAATTACCATAGATGGTGAAACCAAAACATTCTATGACAAAACCAAATTTACACAATATATTTCCACAAACCCAGCCCTACAAAGGATACTAAATGGTAAACGTCAACTCAAGGAGGGAAACCACACCCTAGAAAACACAAGAAAGTAATCTTTCAACAAATTGAAAAGAAGATAGCCACACAAAACTAAAAGTAACATCGAAAATAACCAACAATCACTATTCCTTAATATCTCTTAACATCAATGGACTCAGTTCCCCAATAAAAAGACATAGGTGGACAGACTGGATCCATAAAGAGGACCGAGCATTTTGCTGCGTTCAGGAAACACCTCCGGGATAAAGACAAACACTACCTCAGAGTAAAGGGCTGGAAAACAAGTTTCCAGGCAAATGGTCCCAAGAAACAGACTGGAGTAGCCATTCTAATATCGGATAAAATCGATTTTCACCCAAAAGTCATCAAAAAAGATAAGGAAGGACACTTCATACACATCAAAGGAAAAAAATCTACCGAAGAACTCTCAATTCCGAACATCTATGCTCCAAATGCAAGGCCACCCACATTCATAAAAGAAACTTTACTAAAGCTCAAAGCACACATTGTACCTCACACAATAATAGAAGGAGACTTCAACACCCCATTATCATCAATGGACAGATCTTGGAACCACAAACTAAACAGAGACACAGTGAAACTAACAGATGTTATGAACCAAATGGATTTAACAGACATCTATAGAACATTTCATCCTAAATCAAAAGAATATACCTTCTTCTCAGCACCTCATGGTACCTTCTCCAAAATTGACCATATAATAGGTCACAAAACAAACCCCAACAGATACAAGAAGATTGAAATAATCCCATGCATCCTATCAGATCACTTCAGATTAAGGCTGGTCTTCAATGGAAACAATAACAACAGAAAGCCCACATACACATGGAAGGTGAACAATGCTCTACTCAATGACAGCCTGGTCAAGGAAGAAATAAAGAAAGAAATTAAAGACTTCCTAGAATTTAATGAAAATGAAAGCACAACATACCCAAACTTATGGGACACGTTGAAAGCAGTGTTAAGAGGAAAACTCATAGCTTTGAGTGCCTCCAAAAAGAAACTGGAGAGAGCAGTTTCTTTCTAAGAAACAAGCAGCTTAACAGCACACCTGAAAGCTCTAGAACAAAAAGAAGCTAATGCACCCAAAAGGAGTAGAAGGCAGTAAATAATCAAACTCAGGGCTGAAATCAACCAAGTTGAAACAAAAAGAACAATGCAAAGAATCAACAAAACCAGGAGTTGATTCTTGGAGAAAATCAACAAGATAGATAAACCCTTAGCCAGACTAAGCAAAGGGCACAGAGACAGAATCCAAATTAACAAAAACAGAAATGAAAAGGGAGACATAACAACAGATTCTGAGGAAATTTAAAAAAAAAATCAGAACCTACTACAAAAGTCTATTCTCAACAAAACTGCAAAATCTGGATGAAATGGACAATTTTCTAGACAGATACCAAATACCAAAGTTAAGTCAGGATCAGATAAACCATATAAACAGTCCCTTAATGCCTAAAGAAATAGAAGCAGTCATTAAAAGTCTCCCAACCAAA
>JAPYYD010005344.1:0-12214 GCA_028551405.1 Uromys caudimaculatus | reverse complement strand
GGGTGGGTGGGGGAATACCCTCATAGAGACAGGGGAGTGGGGAGGGGATAGGGAGTTTCCAAAGTGGAGACCTGGAAAGGGGGAAACATTTGAAATGTAAATAAAGTATCAAAAAATAAAAATTAAAAAAAAAAAAAAGAAAGAAAAGAAAAAATCAGTCCTGCATGCCAGGAACATGGAATTTATGACTGATTCTCTCCTCTCTTTGACCAATGGCATCCCAGAGTTCAACAAGTCCTCTTGGTTCTATAATCTAAATATCCCCCATTTTCCCTCACTCTGCCATGCCCACTGCCACTTTGACCAACCACCAATAAATATAATGCCTGCACTCAGAATCCTGTTGTTTCTCTAGAACAGTGGCTCTCAACCTTCCTGGTGCTATGTCTTTAATACAGCCCCTCAACCCTCAACTGTAAGATCATTTCATCGCTCCTTCATAACTGTAATTTGCTACTGTTATGAATCGGAGTGTATCTGGCATACAGAATATCTGCTATGGACCCCCAAAAGGGTGGCAGTTCACAGGTTGAGAGCCACTGCACTAGGACCATCTTCCTGCCATGGGAAACAAATCGCTTAGATCTTTATGACAAACATTTACTGGATCTTACCACTTCCAGGATTATGTTCCAAGACCCAAGCTGCATGCTAATGTACCTGAGTCCTGTTCTCAGGTTGACTCCCAGATCTTCATCACAATCCTCACCTTCTGCCAGGATCTCTCTCAGCTGACTACCTGCATGTGTCACTTGTCACAGCCTGAGGTCTAAGGGCTTAAGTTTCTGGACTCTTCTCCCTGCCTGAAGCCAGCATTCCCCTTTGATCTACTTCAGCCTCCCCCTTCAGCCCTAAGACGGGGATAATTCTCCGCCTGGCTCCCTGTCCTCCTACATGCTTAGACAGGGCCTGTACTAGTCTCAGCTCACCTTATTTACATTGCTACCCTGTCTTCAGCAAGCGCTTTTAAGTCATGCTTCTGATCCTTATGGCTAACCTTTTCCCGCCACACAGCTGATAGTCAACCCATGGTTGCTGGATAATGAAGGAAAGTTGAGAAGAGTGTGTGGTGTTAGGTGACCATATATCGTGAAAAAAAAAAACATATTGAGAAAAGAAGTGGAGAGACTGAAAAAGAAAAGAACCAATCCCTCCTCTCTTCTGACTGCAGTGACCAGTTGCTCTTCACTGACATGCGCCCTAGAAAGTGCCACCACCCTAGTGAACAGTCTGCCACGCTGCCCTCAGGACAGGACACTAATTTTTCTCCTTTCCAATACTGACGCCAGTGTTCTGTATGGGCGCCTGACAAATGGACGGACTTGTTCTTACTCCTATTATGAGAAACCATCCTGCAGGGCACTGCCCTGTTTTTAGAGAAAAGGCAACAAACTATCAAAATGCCGTTAGGAATAAAACCTGCTTCTGTGGTAACAAGAAAACAACACAGTGTGGAGCCGCACCAAACCTCCAGCACTTTCTCTGACTGAGATTGCTTCTTAAGTGCCTGCTGCTTAGTGAGGAAGGCAATCGTTTAAGTACTTTCACAGATTTTCAACCCTGTGCGGACCCAGCGCACCACCCAGACGCCCTCAGGAGTTAATTCAGAGCTGATAGAAGGAAAATGGTGTAACAAGAGACAACATGTGGAGATTCGTTTGTGGTATAGGAGACACACAAAGGGCAAGATTTCCCCATGATGCATTTCAGTGATATGGGTGGGCAAAGGGTAAACTAAACCCCAGTGGACCGAAGGCTGCTCATCAAAAGCTTGTCTTCACACTTTAGCGACCAGATGAGTACATGACACGGTTACATAGCATGTCCGGTCTTAGAGGAGCAACGGGTACATGATTCGCCATAGATGCTTTACAGGGGGATGAAGAAAATACAGAATTTGAACTCCTTGCCAATGTGCTGTTATCAGTCCTCCACTTCAAGTTTACACTGTCATGATCATCCACAAGATAATGGAGGGAGTAGAAATGGTTGCCAGCAGTTATTAGAAAAGGAAAGGCAGATATACTCAATCTGCAGAGTAATGATCTAAAATATATCATATGCTGCCTGCTGTAGTGACTATGGTTTCTTTGCAAGCTGTAACTCATCCCCAGGCCCCACACCAGGGGAGATAATTAAATGAGAGGCTCCCTGTAGTACCAGCCTCTAGGTCCCTATTGCAGAACTGCATTGTCAGCAGAGAGATGTTGTAACCAATCCCTTTGGCAATGCCAGCACTAAGTGTCTCCACTCCTTGGAGAGAATCCAAGGTAGAACCACACCGCCTGCTACATCTCGTTCTGAAGTCAGTTGCTCTGTGCCTGAAGTTGCACTGATAACCTTAGGAAATGAAAGTTCATGGATGCTCATTGTTATTTTTAACAAAAGGGACAAAAATTAAATTCCATTTAAAAACACACACACACAAAAAAAAAAAAAAAAAAAAAATGGTGAACCAGATTGTTAGGACCACGATCTTGCTTGCTGGAACATTCTTAGAGAACACCAATATTTCCCTTCTCCTCCCATTCCTGGATGTTTAGGACTATGACTCGTTCCAGCCTGGCGAGAAGAGACTCAGCCATCAGCTTGGTTTGGGAAAATGAATTATGACATGATAGCGATGAGCAGAACACTTCTACGCAGAATCAAAGTTTCTCTACCTTTCTGTCCTCGTATAAACACCATAGGCACAACTATCCGAAGATCAAATGACTTGGGAAGTTCACCTACCACTCACCGTTACCTACATCTAAAGTAGACTTAGTGTGAGAATGAATGTCTGTGTTGTTGAAACAGCATGCTCCTCTCTGCACAGAAGCTACAGTATCTTTGCATAACACAGTATCTTTGGGTCTTGGGAAGCGTCTTTGTGGGCTCTATATTGTTCACTTCCTTCAAGTAATAGATCTGGACCTTGGAATGCAGCTGAGTTTGCAGGATGCTTGTCAAGCATGCACAAATCCCTGGGCTCTATCCCCGGCACCACATAAACCTGGAATAGTCGCATATGCCACTATTTATTTATTTGTTTATTTGTTTATGTATTCTCAGCATGTGGGAGGTGGAGACAGGAGGGCTAGAAGTTCAAAGTCATCTTAGAAACACAGAGAGCTCGAGTCCAGCCTAGAATATGTGAGGCCCTGTCTCTAAATAAATAAATTTTTTAAAAGTAATACAACTCCCAGAGGAAAACTCATAGCCTGTTTCGCAATAATGCAAAATAAAATAAAAATAGAATAAAGTATATCCTTTAGAATTAGGTTAGAAATACAGAGCCACAAAAGACCCTGGAAACCCAAAACAGTTCTGAGCAAAAATAAGAATGCTTGAGGGATTACCATCCCAGACTGCAAGGTACATTACAGAGTCATAATAATAAAAGCAATATGGCACTGACACAAATGTAGATATAGAGACCACTGGAACAGAACTAAAGACCCAAACATGAGTACACATGACGACACCTATCTAATATAAACAAAGATGTCCAAATATAGACTGAAAGAAGAGGACACTATCTTTTGCAAATGTTTCTAGGAAATATAGATATCCACATGCAGAAGACACCTGTGTGCATCGCCCAGCATAAAAACTGAATCCAAAAGGGAATCAAAGACCGATATGTGACACCTGAAACACTGAAACTGCTAGAAGATGACGTCATCAGTACCCACAGGACATAGGAACAGGAAAGCACTTTCTGAACAGGACTCTATTTGCCCAGGAATTGAGGTCAACAACTAAAGACATGGATGTCATAAAACTAAAAAGTGTCTACACTGCTAAAGAGAGAACCAACTAAGAGTAGAGGAAATCTCTAAAATGGGAGAGAATTATTGACAGCTGTACATCTGACGGGTGATTAATATCCAGAATATAAAAAGAATTCAAAAAAGGAGTCAAAAAAAACCAAAAACTCTTCAAAGACTGAGCTTAGAATCTGAGCAGAGAGTTCTCAAAAGAAGAAACAAAAATGGCTAAGAAATATCTCAAAAAATAAAAACTTCTTTGTAACTAGCAATTAGGGAGACACAAATCAAAACAACTTTAAGGTTTCATATTACCAAGGTCTGAATGGCAGAGATCACTGAAACAACCAACAACAAATGCTAGAGAGGGTACAGAGGCAAGAGAACCTTTATTCACTGTTGGTTAGATTGCAAACTGGTTCAGCCATGCTGGAAATCAGTATGGAGACCCTTCAAAAAGCTCAAAATACATGTACTATATAATAGCAATACGGGTCCTCAGCACCCAGGATCCTACTGCACAGACACTTGCTCGGCCATGTTCATTGCTGCTCTGTTCACATAGTATCTAGGAAATGAAAACAGCCAATGTGTCCTTCAACTACCAATAGATACAGACTACTACTCAGCTATAAAAAAAAAAATTAAGCTATGATCTTTGCAGGTAAATGGACTCAACTAGAAAAAGATCCCATGGAGTGAGGTAACCCAGAACCTGTAGTTCCTAGCTTACCTGTAGTTCCTAGCTCCGAATCCTCAGATATAACATAACAGGGAGCATCAGCAGAAACCAGAAACAGAACAAAGCGAGGAGAGGCGCAGTTACAAGGGCAGCAGAAGGACACACGTGATTTGAAGGGAGATGCCAAAGCAGAAGATACGTACAGAAGGAGGAAGAAGGGAGAGGTCTAGGTATCTCATCACCACCACCACCACCATCATCATCATCACCATCATCACCATCATCTTCATCATCATCTACCTAAAACTACATATAATACATAGAAGGCTGTGCATACATATATTGTTCACATGAAAATTTCTTATCTGAGCTGACAATGCTCCCATGAAGAGTCATAGACCATTTAACAAAAAAACCCTACAAACCCTAACACCAGGCATGAGAATTCCACTTTTGAGTTATTAGTCAGGACTGTCTAAGAAGATCCCCAAAACATTACAGGCTATTGCTGCTGCCCAAGGCCCCTCCCAGAAGTGGAAAGTAAGTTCCTATTGCTAACCATACCAGCACTTACACATCAGACACGGAGGACCTTTGCTGGATCTTACCTGAAAATCTCCCTGAGGGGCTTTATGGCAGGAGAAGGCGCCATCCAAGCTTCCAAGGGAGGGAAGCAGCCAACAGTCACACCCAGCTTTAATGCCTATAAACCACAGCAATGACCAGCATGACCCGATAACTCTAAGGGCACAGTAGTGGCACACATCCCTTGGCGGTAACCAACAGCTCTCTCTAGCTGGACTTCAGGCCTGCTCAGCAAGAGGGAAAAGACACCTAGTCATGGAAAGCTAGCCCACTACTGGGGGCAACTAGGAAAGTCAGCGATTTTGGATGAGAACCTACAGCATCACTTCCCTCAACCAGCGTAATCTCTGATGGCTTTCTAGATATTTATCCTTCTGACCGCAGATGCGAAGTTCTCACCCCTCATCAGAGAGATGTCTCTTTGGAATAGATGGAGACAATTACAGGGAAAACGATCACAACCAATCAAATGCACAAGACAGGAGACACTATGGTGCCAGGCCCAACTGATATATCTACCGCACACTTCCTACACATAAGGCTCAGAGGTTTTGTTTCTGCAGAAAAGGAGACAGGAAGACTGCAAGAGCCAGAGGAACAGGGAGTTTGCTGTGAGATTGTGTATGTCAGAGGAGCTGTACCCATGAAGTCTTATCAACATGGCTGTCTAAAAAAGATCTGAACAATAGTTACACAATAGACATTCGAATGTGCAGCGGGATAGAACACGAGGCTTCAATCGGAGACAAAGAATACAGGTAACCAGGGAATTCTGAGAGCAGGAGAATCATCTTCCCCAGGGAAGAGCTTCCCAAATGGTTATCCAGTCCCAAATGCTTAGTCAGCCCTGCAGACATATTCAAACAAGGAGCAGAAGGACTGAGCAGGTTGTAGTTACATATTCAGGAGTGTGTGTGTGTGTGTGTGTGTGTGTGTGTGTGTGTGTGTGTGTGTTTAACAATGATTAAAGAAAAAAACATAAATTTGAAAGAAAGAGGAAGTACATGGGAGGAACTAGAGGAGAAAAGTGAAGGGGAAATGACATCATTATATTATCATTTCAAAAATAAAAAAGTGTTATAAAAATTAGGTTACTAGATTATAGCAAAATCTCTTGCCATAGTTCATAATTTCCACTCTAATTAATGTCCTGCCTGTTGTGACAAAAAAATTACATTTAAATTGCAAAACTAACTCAACCTTTTTTTTTTTTTTTTTTTTGGCTTTTGACTCATACAAATTGGAATTGTAAGGATTTTGTGTTACGTGCTTTGTACTCAAAGTATTTAATAGCTATCACATTATCCCAACTATACAGAGGAAATAGTATTTCTCCAACAAATATGATGAATGATATCTTAATACTTTCTGTGCTTTCGTGGTTCTAAAGCATATAGCGTCATTTGAAAGTTGTTAGGATAGACATTTATGTTTTAGGCATTTGGGTAGATTTTTTTTTTCTTTTCAGAAAAATGATTCACCTTGTTTTCCCCAAAACAAACAAATAAGGAGTTGACTCCATGGGTGTTTTCATCATTGAAGGCTACATAAATAGAATTTATGGCAAGTCACTCACAAAGTATTTATCAAGTGCTTTCTTTGGCTGTAACGGGGGAATAATAAAAGGCATGGTTACTCTCTTCCCTTATTTACAATCTAGCAGCTTCTTTTTCTGTATGGATGCACAGTTATTCTCCTTCCATGTTTTGAGTTATGAAAATGGCATTGTCAAATTTTAGCAGAAATAAAGTATAACTTCTCTATCCAGGTGCCTCAACTGTCTGGGACATACCTGAGCGTGAAGACGGTAGTAACAAGAGAGAATTACAACTTGTTATACAGAAAGAGAAAGAGGAGAGGCAAGCACATCCAGACGTAGGTGCAGAGTGAACACCTGTACTGTGCTAGTCTCTTACCGGACCTTTAGATTCGGTAGGCCACCATCACAAAGTCCTATCAGAATGCCAGCACTGCCCCCACTTTACAGATAAAGAAGTTGAGGTTCAAAGAGGTCAAAGAATTGCCTAGAGCAGACTAGCTGGTAGATCCAGGATTTGAATCTGCACCTACTCTAGAATGTTAAACCTTGACTCTAAAACCACATATCAATAAGTAAAAACTGTGAACTGAAACCTTTTGTCTCTACTTCAGAAGAGCCGCAGAGGGCTTGCTTCAGTTACTATTGCTGCGTGTCAGATGGCTGGGAGGAGCAAGTCGTGACTGTTGTCTCCTTGAAGCCTAAGGCTTCAGCTTGGGAAAGCCCATACCTGGAGGGAAGGGGATTCAGGAATGAGAAGCTGGGCAGTGGTGGCGCACGCCTTTAATCCCAGCACTTGGGAGGCAGAGACAGGCGGATTTCTGAGTTCGAGGCCAGCCTGGTCTACAGAGGAAGTTCCAGGATAGCCAGGGCTATACAGAGAAACCCTGTCTCGGAAAACCAAAAAAAAAAAAAAAAAAGAGAGAGAGAGAGAGAGAAATACGGCATAGAAGGAATCACCTGGAGCTGTACCCAGCCACATACCAGAGACTGAAACTTGTCGCTGGAATTCAGTGAAAATGTTGCTTGCCTGTGTCCTCACCATGCAGCTTGGACTCCCTCACAGCATGACCCTCTTCGTGTCATCAGATCTCTTACCTGACGCTTCAAGATGCAACAGGGAATGATAGCACATGGATTCTGCTACCTATGAAGACACACTGCATCACTTCCTTCATTCCACAAACCAATCCAAGAAGGGAATAGGGTGGAAACCCCGCCTCTCCATATACGCCCGCCTCTCAATGAGGCTTCAGATCATGGGCTAGAAGGTGACATGGAATAGAAGATTGTTGGGAGCTATATTTGAGAGGGGCCATCTTCTACAAGCTCTCTGTTAGTTTATCTGTTCCTCCTGACCAATCTAATCGACCCTGGGAATATTCAAATATAACCCAGGTAGAAAAAAATAGGATAAGGACTATGTAAACATTTTCTGGGCTCAATAATGGCCCATAATCTATCAACTCGAACAGTAAATGTCACGCACAGTCAACAGGAGAGGAAGTAAAAATAAAAATGTTGGTTTTGCCACAAGACAGAAATGGAAAACTTATGGGCATCTGACAAGAAAAACTCATAACTATAGTCTGCAGGGAACTTAATCAAGGACTAAAACTCCACACAGTTCAGCAACCGTGTGGGTGTCTTGTGCTCTTGCACTGAAAAATATCCAAGTGCCTAACAATGACCCTAGCAATCTAGATGAGGTTAGATTCTTCTAGTATATTCCATTTTTTTTTAAAGGTAGCATGGTGTACGCTATACGGTATAAATATCTGGATTAGGAGGAGACACACTGGGGGTGAACACTAAATTAATGTACAGAAAAACTCATTCCTCGGTGCCCATTTCTGGATCATGCCACTCAGAAGAGCTGCAGCCCTCCTATGGTTTGTTTCAATGAGAAAAAAGAAATCCTACTGCAGACTACATTTTCTAGGGCTAATGACCTCAGATCCACTGACAGTTACCAAACCTGATATACACCATCTCTTTCCAATAGCAGTGTGAGTGTGCACGTGTGTAGACTGTCACCTGCTCTGAGTGTTTAATTCAGATATTAATTTTCCAAATTATGATGATGATGATGTGAGCATGCACAGGGGTGTGTGTATGTGTGTGTATGTCTTTGTGTGTGTGTGTGTGTGTGTGTGTTTAGATGCAGAAGTCAAAGGACAAGTTCTGTGGAATCTGTTCCTTTCTGCCCCCTTTACATGGGCTCCAGAGATTGAATTCAGATAGGTCATTATGCTAGCTCAGCAAGTAATGTTACCCACCGGGTCATCTCGCTGCCCCAGCTCTACTCCTGAAAACAGTTTAAGGATTTCCAACACCTTGAGTTCCCAGGACAGTAAAAACTTTCTAAAAAAATAACGGGAGACAGCCACAGATCTAAGGAAGAGTAGTAGCTATCAGTGTTGGCATCTGCTTCCCAAGAAATCGCTTACCTTATTATAGCCTGTTTCAGTACATGCTAAAGGTCAACTATAGTTTTTGGTGTTTTGTTTTTTGGGGTTTGGGGGGGTTGTTTTTGTTTTGTTTTTGTTGCTGTTGTTGTTGTTGTTGTTGTTGATGATGATGATTTGAGATTTTGGGTTTTGGTGGTGGTGGTGGTGGTTTTTTTGAAACAAGGTTTCTCTGTGTAGCTCTGGCTGTCTGGAGCTTGCTCTGTAGACCAGGCTGGCCCCGAACTCACAGAGATACATTTGCCTCTGCCACCCAAGTGCTGGACTTGAAGGCACGCACTCCCCCTGCCCTACTCAACTACATTTCTTGAGGATCTACTCAGCCCACAGGTAAGAAGTTTGGATAGCTGATGTGGAGATTTTGCACAAGAATTCAGCAATACAGGATAACCCCCATTGCAGGGTCATGAATGTGAAAGAATTTGATGACTTCCAAGCTCAGTTGATCTGAAACAAAGCCCTTTCCCCGGCTCTGCTCCACCCAGTACTTCACTGTCTCATTCCACAGCAACTTCTAAAAACCCAGTCCTTGTTCAGCAATGGAAATTTTTACTGATTTCATAATCTCACCAAGGAGCTCTTGACTAAGCTGTGACACAGATCTGCAGACCAGGAACAACTGGTAGGGTGTAAGAAAAGCAGTAAATAAAGAGGGAATTAAAGGGTATGGGAAGATGACGCAATGGGAAGATAAGGTATGCAGGAACAATATTGGTCTCTGATTATGAAAATCTCGGTAAACTTTAAAAATCTCTCTTACCCACACCCCTGTATAAGTCTCCAAACTTTGTTCAACCTTGTTTGTTAACATTATTTTACTTTATGCATATCATTTCCTGTCCACATGTATATACGTATACCACAAGCTTGCCTGGTGCCTAAAGCAATCAGAAGACAGGATCAAACTTCTTGGAACCTTAGTTATAGGCAGTTGTTAGTTGCCATATGGGTGCTGGGAACTGAACCCAGGTCCTTTGCCACAGCAGCAGTGGATGTTCCTAACCACTGAGCCATCCCTCCATTCCTTACCTAGGTTTAATATGAAGAGACCTTTGCATCTTCGTTTCAGATGCTAATGCCCATGGTTTGTGATGTTGCTCTGGCTGCTGTTTTGCTGCTGATAAAGCGACTGATGGTTAAGTCACAGAGGGAAGGTGGCCTTTCCTAGGAGCTGCAAACCCTCTTGACATCAAGCAGCCAGGAGCAAATCTAAGCATAATGGAGAAATTACAAACAAGAAATAAACCAAACAAAGAGAGGCACGTTAGTGCACACATGCCATCCCAGATGCTTAAGAAGCTAGGGGGAAGATCAATCTGCACATTCAAGTTCAGACTGGGAAAAACAGTGGAATGGTGTCACAGAAGAAAACCGAGAGGGCGTGTCCTTAAGTCGGAGTGCAGAGAATCGATGCCCTCATGATTTAACAAACACACCACAGAATAAAATTCTACAAGGTCTGCCCAGCATCCATCCATTATTACTAATAAATGATTGTATTCTAGCAGTACTAGAAAATCAAGATCCTCCTGGAATTTGGAACAAGACAAAGATATCCACCGTGATTGCTTTCATTAACATTGTATTAGGAGTCCTAGATAGAAATAAGCTCAGAGAAGGAAAAATACATAGTAAGGAGTAAGAAGTAAAATTATTCTCATTATTTTAAGTGATATGATGATGAACTTAAGAATTCAAAAAGAATATGTTATTAAAATGAATAGGAAAATGTATCGAGGTCATCAGGTACAAGGTCAATATTCTAAGAATTAAAGGGTGCAGATCAATATAAAAGACTGATCTGATTTCTGACAGCCATAAATGAAAATTCAAGATGATTTGTTTATAGCTGTATCCCAACATGTCAAATTCCTAGAAATAAATCTAATGGACTAAAACTCCTATTCTAAAAGCATAAACATATTAAAGCCACACATGGTGACACAGACATGCAATTTTAGAGCTCATGAACCTGAGGCAAGGGGATTACCATGAGTCCAAAACCAGCTATAGGCTATATATGAAGTTCAAAGGTAGCCTGAACTATACGTGAGATCCTGTCAGAAATTAAAGTTAAAAAGGGTATTGAGATATAGATATGGGTAGATGACAGATGGATAGGTAGGTAGGTAGGTAGGTAGATAGACAAACAGACAGGACATATATAGCTTTCAATGCTGTAATATTTAAATATCATTGTATAATCTCAGGATGGGTGTTCAATGCAATGGAAATGAATGCAGAACTGCTGTTAAAGCAATGTGGACTGAACTCATAAATACAGCATCTGATTCCAGAGAACCAAGCAGCTAACACCAACGCTGGGTAAGAACGACTTTCAGGAAAGGTAGCGTACTGGGAAAGAGCACCACAGGATTCTGGGTGCTTGTAGTGTTTGCTTTCTTGAGCTAAAGGGTCTTCATATGTTAAGGTAACGGAAACTCATAAACTTATGATATATACAGTTTTATCCAGATCTATCACTCAATTAAAATTTTTCATTAAAAAAACAATCGGAATTTTTGTTGTTGTTTACAATGGCGATGATGCTAATGATGACAGATTTTTCGCTATATCTTGGCTTTACAAGCACAGTGGCATATTAAAGTTTATTAAACTAGGAAGACAGAGCAGGGCCTGGAGAAATGTCTCAGTACATAAAAGCAGGAACTGCTCTAGCAGAGGACTGGAGAGTCCTGTTCCCAGCTCCCACATCAAACTGCTCAGAACTGCAACTCCACCTCCAGGGGATCTGACACTCCTGGCCTCTGTAGGTATTTACATGAATGTGTACATACCCATGCAAAAATCCATGGACGGCCAGAAACCTCAGCTTGGGCCACAGGGCCCCACAGCTAATCAGCGCCGGGACAAAGATCCCTCTCAGGCCATCGCAAGACCCAGCAGAGGGCCAAAGACACGCCCCACAGCTCACCAGGTACTGCCCCGAACCCGCGAGACACAGGGACCGAGGTAGGCGGGCCTAGAAACCCCCCTGGATCCCAAAAGCGGGCCGCTGTGGCAGGAAACTTCTGCCCGGGACACTAGGATTCCATAGACAAGCAGCTCCGGGAGAAAATCCTCTCTCTCCCAGGAACGAGGAAAAGCCTCTAGCAGGGGCAAAACAAGCTCCAGAGCTCAAGGACTCAGCCCGCTTTCCGCGGGCCACAGAGACTGAAGGTCAGCAACT
>JAPYYD010005343.1:0-12215 GCA_028551405.1 Uromys caudimaculatus | reverse complement strand
CACAATTATGGTCACTTGATTTTTGACAAAAGAGTTAAAACCACCCAGTGGAAAAAAGACAGCATTTTCAACAAATGGTGCTGGTTCATCTGGCGGTCTACATGTAGAAGAATGAGAATTGATCCATTCCTATCTCCCTGTATGAAGCTTAAGCCCAAGTGGATCAAAGCCCTCCAAATAAAACCAGATACACTGAATCTAATAGAAGAGAAAGTGGGGAAAAGCCTGGAACACATGGGTACAGGGGAAAAGTTCCTGAACAGAACACCAGTGGCTTATGCTCTAAGATCAAGGATTGACAAATGGGACCTGAAGAAATTGCAAAGCTTCTATAAGGCAAAGGACACTGTCAATAGGACAAAACCAACAGATTGGGAAAATATCTTAACCAATCCTATGTCCGATAGAGGGCTAATATCCATTATGTACAAAGAACTCAAGAAGTTAGACTCCAGAAAACTAAATAACCCTATCAAAAAATGGGGAACATAGGTA
Organism: Uromys caudimaculatus; assembly: GCA_028551405.1. Classification (NCBI taxonomy): domain Eukaryota; kingdom Metazoa; phylum Chordata; class Mammalia; order Rodentia; family Muridae; genus Uromys; species Uromys caudimaculatus. The sequence goes on along the minus strand of JAPYYD010005343.1, from coordinate 11,720 downwards.
AACAGAGAATTCTCAACTGAAGAAATTCGCAGGGCTGAGAAGCACCTAAAGAAATGTTCTACATCCTTAGTCATTAGGGAAATGCAAATCAAAACAACTCTGGCTATGATCAAAAACTCAGGTGACAGCAGATGCTGGTGAGGATGTGGATAAAGAGGAACACTCCTCCATTGTTGGTGGGATTGCAAGCTGGTACAACCACTCTGGAAATCAATTTGGTGGACCCTCAGAAAAATGGACATAATACTACCTGAGGACCCAGCTATACCACTCCTGGGCATATGCCCAGAAGATGCCCCAACATGTCGTAAAGACACATGCTCCACTATGTTCATAGCAGCCATTTTTATAATAGCCAGAACCTGGAAACAACCCAGATGTCCCTTATCAGAGGAATGGATAGAGAAAATGTGGTACATTTACACAATGGAGTACTACTCAGCTATTAAAAACAATGACTTAATGAAATTTGCAGGCAAATGGATGAAACTTGAAAATAGCATCCTGAGCGAGGTAACTCAGTCACAAAAGAATGAACATGGTATGTACTCACTGATAAGTGGATATTAGCCCAAACTTTTGGAATATCCAAGTTTCACTTCACAGTAACTGCTGGACCCAGATGGAGGAGTTGGAGAAGGGACTGAAGGAGCTGAGGGAGTCTGCAGCCCCATGGAGGGAGCAACAGTGTCAACTGGCCTGACCCCCTCCCCCGGGTCTTCCTGGAGGCTGGACCACCAACTGAAGAATACACATGGAGGGACCCATGGCTTGGACCACATATGTGGCAGAGGAGGGCTTTGTTGGCCATCAGTGGGAGGAGAGGACCTTGGGCCTGAGGGTGTTAGAGGCCCCAGTAAAGGGGAATGTCAAGGTGGGAATATGGGAGCGGGTGGGTAGGCGGGTGGGAGGTGGAATACCCTCATAGAGGAAGGTAAGGGGGAGGGGATAGGCGGTTTCCAAAGAGGAGACCTCTAAAGGGGGAAACAATGGAAATGTAAATAAAGTATCAAAAAATAAAAATAAAAGAAAAAAAAAAAAGAATTTTTCTAAATTGGTCTCTACCTTATTATGTGAGATACAGTCTTTCACTGAGCCCGGAGCTTAGTGACACTTGCTGACCAGTGAGTTTGGGGGGGGGGGCAGGATTGGAGGCGAGGGGCGGGTTCTCCTGTCTGAGCTTCTCCATTACTGGACTCACAGATGTGTATTGCCACAGTTGGCTGTTGATCTACATGCTGGGGCTCTGAGTTAAGGTCTTCATGCTTCAATGGAAAGCATCTTCTTGCCCCATTGATCCAATTTTTATCATGCTGTGGGTTTTAGATTTAAGAGACCATATATGTATGAATTGGTTTTCACCTTATTATGTGAGACACACACACACACACACACACACACACACACACACACACACACACACACAATCAGACTGAACGCCAAATTATGAGCTGAGAACACAAATTACCTCATTTAAAGATATGCATTGTAGATAACATAGCTAAGGCTAAATGACTTGGAAGATTACTCAGTATCACATTAAAAATAGACTAAAGTCATCACCACAGCCTCTGAGTCACAGAAGTAGAAGAGACACTCTCTCATGAGACTTGAGCTAAATCCTCAACTCTATGCCCACTTTAGGTCTTGAGCCTTCTTTTCTGGGCGTCTCTTGTGTAGTCGAAGCTGTTGCCATCACTTTTCTTCCAATGGCTTCCATGTCTGGAGCCCTAGGGAAACTTTATGCCTTGATATCCATACTCATTACTCCGGTACACACCACCTCAGTTTGGATCTCAGTCTTCACCTCTGATCTGTCCATCCTGGCCCTTTGCTCTGGTCATTCAGAAATAATTGCAGTCTCTCAGCTGGTGGAACTGAACTCAAGATCTGCTAATCTTTTCCTAGCACTACCAAGCATGGAGCCTTGCCAAGTCAAGCAACGGAGCTGTAATTTTCAGCTCGGTGACTTCTGAGAGCTGTGTTTTGGGAGAGGTGTGAGGAAAAGTTGCATTAACTGTACAGTCATAAATATTTCTGCTGGGGCAAGCTTTGTTTTATAGGTACTTTCTGATCCCCTGATTAAGGAGTAAGCAAAGCAGCTCATGGGCACCTTGACTATAAGGAAAATTGAGGCTCATTGTCTTAGGAGGTGGAATAAAATCCAGTGAGCTGGTGAAAAAATAATCATAAAAAAGGAGAATAAGTTTATGAAAGAATAAGTTACAAAAGAGAATATATTATCAAGTGCTGACTTATTATTTAGCTTAACATTTTCTTTTTAAGATGAAAGCTTTCCTAAAACCATAAAGTTAATTCTCAATCTTGCTTTCTTTCCTTCTTCTTTCTTTTTTATCTTTTTTTTCTTTTTTTTTCTTTCATGTGGATGGGTGCATCAGATCTTCTGAAACTGGAATTACCGACAGTTATGAGCCACCATGTGGGTGCTGAGACTCGAACTTGGGTCTTCTACAAGACCAGTTGAGCCTGTATAAAATGGAGTATATTTGTCCCAGAGTAGGTTGCTGAATGAGTAGAAGAATAAGTGTTATGAAGTACGGGACTCTCATAGGTTAAATAGTTGTTGGTGACAACTTTGGACAATGATTATCTCTAACAATTGAAAGTCACACTCAAAAGCCTCCTCTTGGAGGACTAACTTCCATAGCTTCAGAAGATGCTATGCATGTTGCCAATAGAGGGAAGCAATCAATAGTCCTATCCATCTGTGATGCCTGTGAAACACAATGCCCAGAATGGCAAGATACCCCTAAAGGTTCAATAGTGGAACGTATATCTTGGAATTAATTAACACTTGTCTATTTGTACTTAAGACCTACTGAACAGCAGAGAAATCATGCCTGGAATTGAGAACCTAGCCAACTACCCAGTAGCAAGTGGAGTCATGGATCTCAAAGGACTATTTATCCCTAATTTACTGAATTACTATAATTCTTTATGCATTCTAATTACTTATTTTTATGTCAACAGACAAATATGGCTCCTAACCCTCACTAAAGAGACTTCTTTTTGCAATAACTAATCATAGGTGCTCAGTTCCAGTGGACATATCGCCAACATAGCTCCTGAACCTACGGCCGAGGGAACATTGCAGAAGATGGGAAGATTAGATGAGTCTGAAAATCAGGGAATCTGCTATGGGTTTGTGTCTCCAAGAAATGACAGGAAAGCTACATCTGTGATTCCTCAATAATGTGGCTGCCTAAATAAGACCTGAGCAATGACATTACCAATAAACATGCTAAGGTAGAAATCTCACGGGGCCCATCCCTCTGCTAAGAACAACAGACAACTAAGAAATGCTGAGAGCTACAGAGGTAGTGTTCCCCCAGGGAGGGGCTTCTAGTTGGCTATCCAGTGTCAAGTGGTTGGCCCTGAATTTATGTACATGCAAGCAATGCTGAATGGACTCAGCAGGTAGTATTTGTGTATTTATATAGTATATAAAAATTAAAGGAGAGAAAGCCAGGAATTTGAAGAAATTGGGGTATATGCATGTGTGGGCGACATGGGAAGAGTTAGAGTAAGAAAAGGGAATAGAGGGAGATTATGTAATTATATTTTAATTAGATAAAAAAGAAAGTCACTTCTGGGAACAGAGGTAAGTAAGTACCTTTTCTGTGCTTCACAGGAGCTTGTAACAGTGTCAATAAAGGAGTACTGAAGACCTATGCATCACTCACAAACAAGGCTCTGTTACTAATAAAGAAACAAGCACCTGATTCTGCCTGCAGTTGTGTCCCAGAAGCCATATCTGCAGCTTCTGAAGCTGAAGGAGCCTTGCTAAGTGCTCTGAACCTCAGGTTCTTCTGCATGTAGAAGGGGATTTGTTTTAGTACAGAACAGTTTTCTAAGAGCTGTAGATGTCTCCATATGGAAACAAACGCTCAGACAAGGGTGGAAGCTCTACCTTGTAAACAAACAAAAAAAAAAAAAAAAAAAAAAAAAAGATTTGGGCAACAACACAATTTTTTAAACTGTAGCTTATACTTTTTAGAAATATGAAGATCAAGTCCCAGACTAATTTATTTAACTTTTTAAAAAAGAGGGCTGTGTCCTCAGGCCTCACAGTCATTTCCGTTGTAGGACTAAGCAAACTTTTCTACTTTGGAACTTCATGTTGAATTCAGAACCATATTGGGCAACTTTTAATATTACTGCTCTGTAGTTCACTAAAACAGTTTAAAATCTATATATAAAAAAGTAGCTGAGTGCAAATGGAAAGGAAATTTTAAAATACCCATTCTGTAAATGACCATCAGAGAACACACGTAAAGACAAGAGCCCGAAAATGGCAAATACATTTCTTTTGAGTGGAAATCAAAGGTGTAGCTGATTGTTTTTGATTGATTATTTGTTTTGTTGGAAACACTGTGGATGCTGTATGTTATCTAGTTTTGTGACCATGTAGTTAGAAAAGAAAGTCTTTCTTCCCTTAAAAGGTCCGAGTAGCAGTAGCATATGTGAGTTACTGGTTTTTTCTACTTGCTACACTAACTGACTTATTTACAATTGTGACTCACCGCATATTTTTATTTCTTATTTCTCTTGTTTCTGAAGCAGGCATCCACCCTCATGCAGGTGCAATTAGTGCTCATTTAATTAAAATGCTGCCTCTCAACCAAATGCCTGCACCAAGACTGTGAATTACTGAAAAGCTGAGGAGACGAGGCCATTTTGGAAATTGCTTCAGCACAATACATATTCAAATCAAGGCAAAAATTCCTTCTGTAAAATGGAGGGTCGAAATAATAGGAATGGGTTTTTAGCAATTTACTGTATCTTACACAGATCATTACACAGGGACCATTACATAATACAGTCGAGGTTGGAAAATCTAATCAGAGAGAAAAATTGAAAATGACTGGAGTCTCTGAGTCACAAAACCACACTGCATTTCTAGGTGAGTGGATTCTGTGCCTCGTCCAGTCTTGCTGCAGTGCTGACCCCTAACTGAGAAGGTTTATAGAATTATAGGGGCAATCAAGAAATACAGAAAACATACTTTCTTCCTTCCTAGATTCCAGAATGATGTTTCCAGTCACACCACATTCAAAAAGTTTCATAAAAACCTGAAAGATACATCCCATCTTGCCCCTTCAATTGAGCATCAGAAAATAACCTACAGGGAAACTTCTTCTTCTTCTTCTTCTTCTTCTTCTTCTTCTTCTTCTTCTTCTTCTTCTTCTTCTTCTTCTTCTTCTTCTTCTTCTTCTTCTTCTTATCATTATTATCATCATCATACAAAACTTTAAAAACTAGGTAGAGAAAACCCAAACACACTGTGGCAGCATTGTACTTTCTTCAAGTATCCTCAAGTGAGATTGTTTCTGAAGTCTTCTTAGAAGAGAAGAAGGAATGAGCTTAGTGGTAGAGCCTAAGCCCCTAGGAGACATCTGCATTTCAAAGGCTTTTTATCTCTAGTCTAGGAAACAAAACAAACTCCCAGACTACAGTGCAGCAGTCAGATCATTAGCTCCACTGAAGTTGCTTCTCATTTAAGTGAAGGTGGCCTTTCCTCCACCTACTGACTCTGTGGATTTGGTTATTTCCTGCTTCCTGCTGTTCATATTTTGCCTTTTCCCCCTGGAGTGGGGGGAAGAGCACTGCCCTTGGTGCCATCTTTGGAGCTGGTGTACCACCATGTCTTCCCATATGTAATAAATTGCACTGATTTTGAACTTGAATGAAAATAACGTACAACGTTACCTTGATCGACCTTACAGAAATGAAAGATAAACTTCACATGCTTTAAAGCAGCAAGACAATCCCCCACCTTCAATCTGCCTTGGAACTGTTTTGGGTAATGGGATAGTTCTGTCATTCATTAAAATTTGACTGAATTGTTTGTACGAAATGTAACAACAGGATAGTACATTTCATAAAATATTAACATCAAGGTACAAGAAAACTGCAAAAAGGCTTTATATTTCTCAATGGTGATAGGTCAGTCTGCATCCTTTTGCAAGCAGGAGGCATTGCAAATATTTCTGTGTGATGGAGTAGCATGCACAATTAAAGATGCTTTGGTCTCATTAGGTAGAGTGGAGTGTAGCCTGAATGTCTACTTTACAATTTAGTGGTAAAAGCAAGCACATTTGATTAAGCAGGGACTTAAACATCAATTCCATGGTTTCCCAACAACTTGGATAGATCATTGATTCCTTCTAAGCTCCAGTTCTTTTGTCTGGAAATGGAGATAATAATGGAATTTACCTCAGAGAACTATCTTGACATATTTTTTTAAGATTTATTTATTTTTATTTATATGAGTACACTGCAGCTGTCTTCAGACACACACCAGAAGAGTGCATTGGATCTAGTTACAGATGGTTGTGAGCCACCATGTGATTGCTGGGAATTGAACTCAGGACCTCTGAAAGAACAGTCAGTTCTCTTCACCGCTGGGCCTTCTCTCCAGCCCCTATCTTGACTCTTAAGCAAACTAATCACCTAAAATAGCTGTTTTATGTTAACCATCTCTTCAACACCCTTGTCTGTATTTTTAACGAGGGAGTTTTGTTCACTTAAACACAAGGTTATTGTTGACAGGTAAAAGACTCATTCTTCTCATGTCTTAATTTTTTGTTTGCTTTAGTTATTGTTACTCCAATGTGCTTCATGTTTTTGAAGTTTGATATCTTAATGTCCCAATAAAATACTTGAAAAAATAAAACAAACTGTGCCAAACAAGAACAAAACAGGTGATTTATAGTAAATATCTAAAATCCAAGCCTTTACTACCCATGATTAATTAAACAACATACATATATATACACATATATGTATACATATATATACACATATATATACATATATGTATACACACACACACACACACACACACACACATATATATATATATATATATGTATATATATATATATATATATATATATATATATATATAATATCTCAGAAAGCTTAAATGACTTGCCTAAGTGTTCAGTCAGCCATGAGCCTGGGATCAGAACTGAGAACTCAGAGCTTTCTACTGTATTATCAGTGGCTCTTAACTGGGGGTAATTTTTGTCATCCATCTCTGACAAGACAATAACCAGGGCATTTTTGGGTGGCTATTGAAGAGGAATGCTACTGTCATCTAGTATATAGAGGCTGACACTATGGTTCAGCAACAATTCTAATGTTCAAGACACACCTCAACCCAAAATTCTGATGATGCTGATGTTGAGAGACCCTGCAGGCATACTGGTCTTTCCAGTTTGCTTGGTTATTAGATTAGAATACAGAAATATCCTATTAACTTTTGGTGTCACAGAAAAGTAAGACTGCAATAAAGTTGCTATTAAATGACAAATATCCCAAAAGGATGTACAAATATCCCAAAATGAAAACAAACCAAAGAGGCTAAAGAAGCAAACCAAAGAAGGTCACTTATCTTCTAGCTGCACAATTACCTTCAGCTTGCAATCCTCTCACTCCATGTGACTGTGGGAAAATTTGCAATCATAGTTCTCCCTCGACGTTGGAGAGGAGGAGTCTAGCCTGAAGACCTAGCTTGGATAGCATTACTTGCTTCTCTGATGTGGGTTTAGATCAAGGTCGAGTCAGCCATTCTTCCCTCACATTGGGATTGGCATGTGAAATTTAAAAAGGTTTCATTGTAGTGGTGTGGTTAGCCTGAAATTCTGAGCCCCAGAGCAGGAGGTAGCAAAGAATGCAGGAGAAGAAAGAGTCTAGAAACCCAGGCCTACACTAAAGCACTGCACACCCAGATTCAGTGTGTTAATCAACCTGCTGTTTCATGATTAAAAAAGAAAAGTCTTTTTGTTCAAGTTAGTTTGCATTGGGTCCTTTTCTTTAATAATCAGAAAAATCTCCCATAACAAACCTTGCATGCTTTTGTGGTATGTATATTTTAAATAACTATATTGTAGTCATAACGTGTTTTATTACAGTTAAAAAAAAAAAGAAGAAAGATGAGCATACCCCCTTGATATGTGTCAGTCTAATAGAATTAATAAAGTACCAGAACTTCATCTCTAACTGAAATAATGGATATCTTTATTGAAAAATATGTCTCCTTGATTCTTTTTTATGTTATGGAATACTATGGGTAATTAATTCTCATTCAGGGTGATTAACCTTTCCTCCTCTGCAACTATTTGTCATGTCTTTGCCTTGGAAATCTTCAAGCTTCTCTCATCTAGTTCTTTACAAAATATATAATCAATCCATGTGTGGTGGTGCACGCCTTTAGTCCCAGCACTTGGGAGACAGAGGCATGCAGATCTCCGAGTTCAAGGCAAACCTGGTCTATAGAGCTAGTTCCAGGACAGCCAAGGCTGCATAGACAAACCCTGTCTCAAGAATAAAATCAAAACAAACAGACAAACATACAAAACTAACCCCCCAAAAATATATAATCACTGGTAGTATTCTGTAGTTACCTTAATGTGCCACCTAGAATACTAGACCTGGTTTCCCCGACTTGAATGTATTTGGGTATTTGGTACATGGTGTCTGACCTCCTTGCATGCACCTCTTAGTATTTCTTCTTAGAGTCTGGTTAAGTATCAGTCTACTCCTTAGTGCTATGTGATTATCTTCTTAGCGTCCCTGTGTGGGAAAGAGTTCAGCATCTGTCTTTCTGCGATTTGTTTATTTCATTTAACACAGCAGAGGACTGATTTTCCCACATCCTTGTCCCACATGCACACCTGGTCTGGTGAGTGGCACATGTTTAATAAGTACGTGCTGAGTGGCTGAGCATCTGGCACCTGCTATTATATTTTGTTAGTTTTTTTTTTTTTTTTATAGATAGTTCTATGCATTCTGCTTTTTTCCCCCTCCTCATTTCCATTCCCTAATGTACAATTCCACTGACCTTTGGGAAACTCATTATATTATTCACTAACACAGATTCTGCAGACTCAGAATTGTTCATTGTAATAAAATAGTCGGCAGAAGAGAAAAACCATTTCCTAAAAACTGTCTGAAATTTTCTAAACTCATTAAAAATCATAAAACATTGTAATGTTCCATTTGATCTGTGCCCACAGCTTGTTAACTCACCAAAGTTCAGTAAAAGTATATAAGACGCTGAAACAGAACATGGTTGGACTTTTATTCTCTGTCTCATTACTTTTCTTAGAAAGCATCTTGATTGGAAATGGTCAAGTGTAAAGCTGTAACTTGACTGCATGAATGAGGAATCAAGGACAAACAGGGAATAGCCAGTGTACTGGCTGGTTTTGTGTCAACTTGACACAAGCTGGAGTTATCACAGAGAAAGGAGTTTCAGTTGAGAAATTGCCTCCATGAGATCCAGCGGTAAGGCATTTTCTCAATTAGTGACCAAAGGGGGAGGGCCCCTTGTGATTGGTACCATCTGTGGCTGGTAGTCTTGGACTCTATAAGAAAGCCAGCTGAGCAAGCCTGGAGAAGCAAGCAAGCAAGCCAGTAAGAAACATTCCTCCATGGCCTCTGCATCAGCTCCTGCTCCTTGACCTGCTTGAGTTCCAGTCCTGACTTCCTTTGGTGATGAACAGCAGCATGGAAATGTAAGCTCAATAAACCCTCTCCTCCTCAACTTGCATCTTGGTCATGATATTTGTTGAGGAATAGAAACCTTGAGTAAGACAGCCAGTATTTGGACAGAGCAGTCAGGAAAGTTTTATTAAGCTATTTCTGCTTCTAAACATAAATCTGGGTCACTGGATCCATCACAGATATGCTGACTTCCAATATGTTTAGCTAAACAGAATTCCAGCTCCCATTCCGGTAGCAGAGGAAGGTATTCGTGGGAAACATAAAAGATTTTAGCTCATTCTCCTTTCATCTAGTAATGTGTGGATTCTCAATGAAGGCTTCAAGATTTGTCTTCCCAAATTCAGCCCCAACATCTCCCTCCCCCCCCTCAGATTCTTCCTTGAATATTCCTTGGTCACCCACAGAAGACAGGGAAACCACAGCAACTGAGACCCTCCTTTGGCTCTGTGTGGAGAAAAGTTCAGCCTGGTGCTGAGAAAAAATGAGAATGGGCTCAGTTTCAGGTGATTCTGGCTGAAATATCCTCTCCTGTTCCAGACGGAGCCCATGTGGCCAAATGAGGCTTAATAGACAAAATCACTCTCTAAATGGTCATCTTGTATGCTGATCATCAAGATCTATGGCCAGAACTGCTGGGTGGATTGTTGGGCACAATCCAGGCAGGAAGAGTCTGAAAACAGGCTCTGGACCACTCTAGGCAACAATTAAGAACAGTTTACATGGCGGTCTGAGTTGAAATGGCACAATTGGTCCATTCCCCATAGAAGCTACCTCCCTAAGCAATCTGTCTTGTTGTCTGGCATCCTCACTTGTACCTGCTCTATGAACATCCTGTCTACTTTTGGCAGCTCAGCTGAGATGGGGAGAATGCTATACTGGAGAAGGAAGACCACGAATCTTTTCTTTGCTATCAGCGTCTCCTCACAGATTATAAAATTACAGTATCGGGATGGAGACCTCTGCCTGGGCCACCAGGAGTCCATAGCCAACAAATGCCAGGAGAAAGCTACCCTCCCAGGAGCATGGAAAAGCCTTCAGTGGGGCTAAGGCAAGCACCACTGCTCACTGGGACCCAGATACAGGGCCTGAGGAAAACTCGGGGACAGGAAACCTCTGAACCTTCTGGTTTCCATCTGTGGGTGGAGACCTCTGCCTGGGCCTCTAGGGGCCCATAGCCAAGGAGCGCCAGGAGAAAGCTACCCTCCCAGGAGCATGGAAAAGCCATGAGTGGGGTTAAGATGAGCACCACTGCTCACCGGGACCTGCCCAGAACCCTCAGGACACAGGGACTGAGGTAAAGTCAGGGACAGGAACTTTCCAGTTTCCATCTGTGCCTGGGGACCTCAGCCTGGCCCATAGGGCTCTGGGGAGAGCTGTTATCCCAGGAATGCTGACACACCTTTGAGCACAGGCAAAACCACCACTTTTGTTCAAACTCATTGGATCAAGAGGGACCCTTGCTGAGCCATCAGGACATAGGAACCAAGGGACAGCTGGGGACAAGATACTTCTGGTTTCTGTCTGCACCCCAGAGCTGACCCTGTGCCACAGCTCTCCAAACCCAAATGCCTCTCAGAGAAAGCTGGTCTTCAAAGAGTACTGACACAGAGGCCTGCAGGAGGGGCAAGCCAGAGCCAGACAGAGTAAGACCAGCTAACATCAGAGTTAACAAGATGGCAAAAGGCAAGGGTAAGAACATAAGGAACAGAAACCAAGGGTACTTGGCATCATCAGAACCCAGCTCTCCCACCACAGCAAGCCCTGGATACCCCAACACACCAGAAAAGCAAGACTCAGATTTAAAATCATTTCTCATGTTGATGATAGAAGACTTTAAGAAAGAAATGAATAATGCCCTTAAAGAAATACAAGAGAAAAGAGATAAACAACTAGAAGCCTTTAAAGAGGAAACACAAAAATCCATTAAAGAATTACAGGAGAACACAATTAAACAGGCAGAATTACAGGAAAACACAATCAAACAGACAAAGGAAATGCACAAAACTATCCAGGAGCTAAAAATAGAAATACAAACAATAAAGAAATCACAAAGGGAGACAACCTTGGAGTTAGAAAACCTAGGAAAGAGATCAGGAGTCATTGATGTAAGCATCACCAACAGAATACAAGAGATAGAAGAGAGAATCTCAGGAGCAGAAGATAGCATAGATAACATTGACACAACA
>JAPYYD010005342.1:0-12216 GCA_028551405.1 Uromys caudimaculatus | reverse complement strand
TAAAGTACTCTCTGTATGTCAGACTTTCTCTTTATACCACCATTGTGGAGTTTCAATCCAATATCACCATAGTAATTTGGATCTGTCAACGCACTTACAACTGTTATTTTTTTTTAATTTTTAGATACTTTATTTGCATTTCCAATGTTTCCCCCTTTCTAGGTCTCCTCTTTGGAAACCCCCATCCCCTCCCCCTCCCCGCCTCTATGAGGGTTTCCATCTCCCACCTACCCGCCCACCCACTCTCTTGTTCCCACATTGACATTCCCCTTTACTCGGGACTATAAGACTCTCAGGCCCAAGGGCCTCTCCTCCCCCTGATGGCCAACAAGGCCCTCCTCTGCCACATATGTGGTCTGAACCATGGGTCTCTTGATGTGTATTCTTTAGTTGGTGGTCCAGGCTCCAGGAGGACTGGGGGGAGAGGTCCAGCCAGTTGACACTGCTGCTCCCTCCATGGGGCTGCCAACTCCCTCAGCTCCTTCAGTTCCTTCTCCCATTCCTCCATCTGGGACCTCACTCTTAGTACAGCGGTTACTGTAAAGTGAAACTTGGGTATTCCGAACTTTTGGGCTAAAATCCACTTATCAGTGAGTACATACCATGTTCATTCTCTTGTGACTGAGTTACCTCGCTCAGGATGATATTTTCAAGTTCCATCCATTTGCCTGTAAATTTCATTAAATCATTGTTTTTAATAGCTGTGTAGTACTCCATTGTGTAAATGTACCACATTTTCTGTATCCATTCCTCTGATGAGGGACATCTGGGTTGTTTCCAGCTTCTGGATATTATGAATGTGGCTGCTAGGAACATAGTGGAGCATGTGTCTTTATTACATGTTGGAGCATCTTCTGCGGATATGCCCAGGAGTGGTATAGCTGATACCTTAGGTAGTATTATGTCCATTTTTCTGAGGGTCTGCCAAACTGATTTCCAGAGTGGTTGTACCACTTTGCAATCCCACCAACAATGGAAGAGTGTCCCTCTTTCTCCACATCCTTGCCAGCATCTGTTGTCACCTGAGATTTTGATCTTACCCATTCTGACTGGTGTGAGGTGGAATCTCAGACTTGTTTTGATTTGCATTTCCCTGATGACTAAGGATGTTGAGCATTTCCTTAGGTGCTTCTCAGCCCTGCAAATTTCCTCAGTTGAGAATTCTTTGTTTAGCTCTGTTCCTCAATTTTTGATGGAGTTATTTGGTTTTCTGAAGTTTAACTTCTTAAGTTCTTTGTGTATGTTGGATATTAGCCCTCTATCGGATGTAGGATTGGTAAAGATCTTTTCCCAATCTGTTGGTTGCCGTTTTGTCCTAATGACAGTGTTCTTTGCCTTACAGAAGCTTTGTAATTTCATAAGGTCCCATTTGTCAATTCTTGATCTTAGAGCATAAGCCATTGGTGTTCTGTTTAGGAACTTTTTCCCTGTACCCAGGTGTTTTTGAGACTTTTCCCCACTTTCTCTTCTATTAGATTCAGTATATCTGATTTTATTTGGAGGTCCTTGATCCATTTGGATTTGAGGTTTGTACAGGGAGATAGGAATGGATCAATTCTCATTCTTCTACATGTAGACCGCCAGTTGAACTAGCACCATTTGTTGAAAATGCTATCTTTTTTCCACTGGGTGGTTTTAGCTGCTTTGTCGAAAATCAAGTGACTGTAAGCGTGTGGGTTCATTTCTGGGTCTTCAATTCTATTCCAATGATCTGCCTGCCTGTCCCTGTCCCAATACCATGCAGTTTTTATCACTACTGCTCTGTAGTATAGCTTGAAGTCAGGGATGCTGATTCCCCCAGAAGTTCTTTTGTTGTTGAGAATAGTTTTTGCTATCCTGGGCTTTTTTGTTGTTCCAAATGAATTTCAGAATTGCTCTTTTTAAGTCTGTGAATAATTGAGTTGGAATTTTGATGGGGATTGCATTGAATCTGTAAATTTCTTTTGGCAGGATGGCCATTTTTACTATATTAAACCTCCCAATCCATGAGCATGGCAGATCTGTCCACCTTCTGAGGTCTTCTTTGATTTCTTTCTTCAGACTTGAAATTCTTGTCATACAGATCTTTCACGTGCTTGGTTAGAGTCATACCAAGATACTTTATATTGGTTGTGACAATTGTTAAGGCTGTCATTTCCCTAATTTCTTTCTCAGCCTGTTTATCCGGTGAGTATAAGAAGGCTACTGATTTGTTTGAGTTAATTTTATATCCAGCCACTTTGCTGAAGTTGTTTATCAGCTGCAGCAGTTCTCTGGTGGACTTTTTCAGGTCACGTAAGTATACAATCACATCATCTGCAAAGAGCGATATTTGGATTTCTTCATTACCAATTTGTATCGCTTTGATCTCCTTTTGTTGTCTAATTGCTCTAACTAGAACTTCAATTACTATATTGAATAGATAGGGAGAGAGAGGGCAGCCTTGTTTAGTCCCTGATTTTAGTTGGATTGCTTCGAGTTTCTCTCCATTTAGTTTGATGTTGGCTATTGGTTTGCTGTATATTGCTTTTACTATGTTTAGGTATGGGCCTTGAATTCCTGATCTTTCCAAGACTTTTATCATGAAGGGATGCTGAATTTTGTCAAATGCTTTTTCTGCATCTAATGAAATGAGCATGTGGTTTTTTTCTTTGAGTTTGTTTATGTAGTGAATTACATTGATGGATTTCCAGGTATTGAACCATCCCTGCATCCCTGGGATGAAGCCTACTTGATCATGATGAATGATCCTTTTGATGTGTTCTTGGATTTGTTTGGCAAGAATTTTATTGAGTATTTTGCATCAATATTCAAAAGGGAAATTGGTCTGAAGTTTTCCTTCTTTGTTGTGTCTTGGTGAGGTTTTGGTATCAGTGTAATTGTGGCCTCAAGAAGGAATTGGGTAGTGTTCCTTCTGTTTCTATTTTGTGGAATAGATTGGAGACTATTGGTGTTAGGTCTTCTTTGACGGTCTGATAGAATTCTGTAGTGAACCCATCTGGTCCTGGGCTTTTTCTGGTCGGGAGATTTTTAATGACTGCTTCTATTTCTTTAGGCATTATGGGACTGTTTAGATGGTTTATCTGATCCTGACTTAACTTTGGTATTTGATATCTGTCTAGAAAATTGTCCATTTCATCCAGATTTTGTAGTTTTGTTGAGTATAGCCTTTGTAGTAGGATCTGATGATTTTTTGAAGTTCCTCAGAATCTGTTGTTATGTCTCCCTTTTCTTTTCTAATTTTGTTAATTTGGATTATGTCTCTGTGCCCTCTGGTTAGTCTGGCTAAGGATTTATCTATCTTTTGATTTTCTCAAAGAACCAACTCTTGGTTTTGTTGATTCTTTGTATAGTTCTTTTTGTTTCTACTTGGTTGGTTTCAGCCCTGAGTTTGATTATTTCCTGCCTTCTACTCCTCTTGGGTGCATTAGCTTCTTTTTCTCCTAGAGTGTTCAGATGTGCTGTTAAGCTTCTGGTGTATGCTCTCTCCAGTTTCTTTTTGGAGTCCCTCAAAGCTATGAGTTTTCCTCTTCACACTACTTTCATTGTGTCCCATATGTTTGGGTATGTTGTGCTTTCATTTTCATTCAATTCTAGGAAGACTTTAATTTCTTTCTTTATTTCTTCCTTGACCAGGCTGTCATTGAGGAGAGCATTGTTCAGTTTCCATGTGTATGTGGGCTTTCTGTTGTTATTGTTGCCATTGAAGACCAGCCTTAATCTGTAGTGATCTGATAGGAGGCATGGGATTATTTCAATCTTCTGGTATCTGTGGAGGTTTGTTTTGTGACCGATTATAGGGTCAATTTTGGAGAAGATACCATGAGAAGCTGAGAAGAAGGTATTTTCTTTTGATTTAGGATGAAATGTTCTATAGATATCTGTTAAATCAATTTGGTTCATAAAATCTGTTAGTTTCACTGTGTCTCTGTTCAGTTTGTGATTCCAAGATCTGTCCATTGATGATAATGGGTTGTTGAAGTCTCCTATTATTATTGTGTGAGGTGCAATGTGTGCTTTGAACTTTAGTAAGGTTTCTTTTCTGAATGTGGGTGCCCTTGCATTTGTAGCATAGATGTTTAGAAGTGAGAGTTCTTCTTGGTAGATTTTTCCTTTGATGAGTATGAAGTGTCCTTCCTTATCTTTTTTGATGACTTTTGGGTGAAAGTCAATTTTTTCCGATATTAGAATGGCTACTCCACCGTGTTTCTTGGGACCATTTGCCTGGAAACTTGTTTTCCAGCCCTTTACTCTGAGGTAGTGTTTGTTTTTATCATGGAGGTATGTTCCTGAATGCAGGGAATGCTGGGTCCTCTTTATGGATCCAGTCTGTAGGTCTATGTCTTTTTATTGGGGAACTGAGTCCATTGATGTTAAGATATAGTAAGGAATAGTGATTGTTGGTTCCTGTTACTTTCGGTGTTACTTTTAGGTTTGTGTGGCTGTCTTCTTTTCAGTTTGTTGAAAGATTACTTTCTTGCGTTTTCTAGGGTGTGGTTTCCCTCCTTGATTTGATGTTTACCATCTATTATCCTTTGTAGTGCTGGGTATGTGGAAACATATTGTGTAAATTTGATTTTGTAATGGAATATTTTGGTTTTACCATCTATGTTAATTGAGAGTTTTGCTGGGTATAGCAGCCTAGGCTGGCAGTTGTGTTCTCTTAGAATCTGTATGAGTTCTGCTCAGGATCTTCTAGCTTTCATAGTCTCTGGTGAGA
This sequence comes from Uromys caudimaculatus, assembly GCA_028551405.1. Lineage (NCBI taxonomy): Eukaryota > Metazoa > Chordata > Mammalia > Rodentia > Muridae > Uromys > Uromys caudimaculatus. The sequence goes on along the minus strand of JAPYYD010005342.1, from coordinate 7,517 downwards.
AGTCTGGTGTAATTCTGATAGGTCTGCCTTTATATGTTACTTGACCTTTTTCCCTTACTGCTTTTAATATTTCCTTGTTTTGTGTATTTGGTGTTTTCACTATAATGTGACGGGATGAATTGCTTTTCTGGTCCAATGTATTTGGAGTTCTGTAAGCTTCTTGTTTATTCATGTTTATCTCTTTCTTTTAGTTAGGGAAGTCTTCTTCTATGATGTTGTTGAAGATATTTACTGGTTCTTTAAGTTGGGAATCTTCACTCTCTTTGATACCTTCTTCTTACCATATCTTTAGGTTCTGTCTTCTCATTGTGTTCTGGATTTCATGAATGTTTTGGGTTAGGAACTTTTTGCATTTTGTATGTTCTTTTACCGTTGGATCAATGTTATCTATGGTATCTTCTGCTCCTGAGATTCTCTCTTCTATCTCTTGTATTCTGTTGGTTATGCTTGCATCTATGACTCCTGATCTCTTTCCTAGGTTTTCTAACTCCAGGGTTGTCTCTTTTTGTGATTTATTTATTGTTTCTATTTCTATTTTTAGCTCCTGGATGGTTTTGTTCATTTCCTTTGTCTGTTTGATTGTGTTTTCCTGTAATTCTTTAATGGATTTCTGTGTTTATTCTTAAGGGCTTCTAGTTCTTTACCTCTGTTCTCTTGTGTTTTTTAAAGGGTGTTAATTTCTTTCTTAAAGTCTTCTATCAGCACCATGAGAACTGATTTTAAATCTGCATCTTGCTTTTCTGGTGTGTTGGGGTATCCAGGGCTTGCTGTGGTGGGAGAGCTGGGCTCTGATGTTGCCAGGTGGCCTTGGTTTCTGTTCCTTATGTTCTTGCCCTTGCCTTTTGCCATCTCGTTAACTCTGATGTTAGCTGATTTTACTCTGTCTGGCTGTGGCTTGTCCCTCCTGCAGGCCTCTGAATCAATACTCCTTGAAGACCAACTCTCTCTGAGAGGTATTTGGGTTTGGAGTGCTGTGGCACAGGCTCAGCTCTGGAGTGCAGACAGAAACCAGAAGGATTTTGTTCCCAGGTGTCCCTTGGTTCCTGTGTCCTGATGGCTCCGCAAGGGTCTCTCTTGATCCAGTGAGTTTGAACAGAATTGGTGATTTTGCCTATGCTCAAAGGTGTGTCAGCACTCCTGGGATTCCAGCTTTCTCCTGGAGCCCTGTGGCCCAGGCTGAGGTCCCCAAAGCCTGGTGAGCAGTGGTTCTCATCTTAACCCCACCCACGGCTTTTCTATGCTCCTGGGAGTGTAGCTTTCTTCAGGCGCTAATTGGGTAAGGAGCCCTGGTGGCCCTGGCAGAGGTCTCCTGCCACAGTTGGGAACCGGAATGTTCCTATTCCCGACTACCTCAGTCCCTGTGTCCCACAGGTTTCGGGCAGGTCCCGGTAAGCAGTGGTGCTTGTTTTAACCCCACTCACAGCTTTTTCATGCTCCTGGAAGGGTAGCTTTCTCCCGGCGCTAATTGTCTATGGAGCCCTGTGGCCCAGGCTGAGGTCCCCAGCTGCAGATCCTGTTATTTCTTTCTTAGCCTGTTTGTTAAAGGACATTAGAAGCCCAAAGTGGCCATATGGAAGTCTGAACTTCTTGGTCAATAGAGTATATGTTGTGACTCCTTGCAGGAGCTTTCTCTACTCTGGAAACAAAACTTCTAGGATAGCAGAACTTATGGTCTCAGGAACAGTAAGCAATTTTTTTTACTAGACCATCACTAGGAGTGATAGTGGGTTTCTGTTTCCTACCCCTCGATCCTTGACCCACGGATCCTGGCTACAGGAGAGATCATAACATATATTAGGTGAATATTCAAAGCATATCTGCCCTATGGAGAACATTGCAACAGCTCTCCCAGCAATACTATAAAATATAACTGTGTCTTCACAAGGCCTTTTTTATTTCCCCATTAAGTTAGTTGCTGCAGAATAATGGGGAACATGATAACATCAGTGGATTCTATGCTTATGGGCCTTGGTCAGATGCAATACTGGGGAGAATACCACGATGGTGAATAGGCATTCTTTAAGACCATAGATGTTCGTATTGCCAGAGATATTGTTTGCAGAAGAGGGAAATCTATAACCAAAATAAGTATCTACTCCAGGAGGATCAAAAGATGTGCTTCCCATAGAAAACATGGCCCAATACCAGTCAACTTGTCATCAGGTTGCTGACTAGTCAGGAATCGTGCCATATCAGGAGCTCAGTACTGATCTATGGTGTAGGCAGATATGACCCTCAGAATAGAACTATAGACAGGGCAGCCTTGGTGAGTGGAAGTTCATGTTATCAGGCCCATGTATTTACCTCAGTCTGTCATCATCTCCATTTTGTTATGGGTACATTTGTCAATGACAGGGATGGCTGTGAAAAGAAGCTGACTATCCACAGAATGAGGCATTAAGACTCCTTGATTACTGAACTCCTCCTGAGAAAGACACCTATTGATGAACATTTCCATGGGACACAAGTTTCTTTATAACTTCTAACAATTTGGAGATATCTATCTTCACAGAGCTTCTAACCCAGATATCTTTAGCATCAATTTTCCCATCATGAACTTCCTCAAGTCCCATCCAGCCAATAAATTAGCTATAGCCTATGATTCAGTGAACAACTTCACATCTGGCCATTTCTCTTTTCAAATAAATTGTATGACCATAGTGTATTCTCTGAAGTTTTGCCCTCTGGGAAGACTTCCCCTAGTATATGACTTTGAGCATTGCTAGAAGGGTTTGTAACACTGCAGCTATCCACTTATGGATGGGGGTGGTCCCTATATAATATGCAGAATCAACAGTAAACCAGGCCCTAGACTTCTCCTCCTCAATCAATCTTAAGGAACACACCATGAGGCTTTAGGTACACACTTTTCAGCAGGCAGCATTTTAACAGGAATAAAAATCATTTGTCCAACTTCTTCATGTAATCTACTTTTTCCAGCCTTCAGGAGCTGCTCAGACTCAATCATGTATATATCACTTTCATTTGGTAATACATTGCTGCTGTGTATATCCTGCGTTATGATCAGTGAATTTGATAACACTTATCTCATTATGGTCTTCTCATGTCTCATGATAACTAGGACCTAATATCAAGCCAAGAGTTGCTTTTCAAATGGAGAATAGCTTGTTTGCAGGTGATGGTAGAGCTTTGCTCCAAAATCCCAAAAGTCTATTCTGTAATACAGCTATAGGGGGCTGTGACAGGCTCTAAAGAGCCTTCCTACCTGCCAGTGACATCTCAAGTACCATCGAGTCTTCTGGATCATATGGTCCAAGTAGTAGATCAGTCTTCACATCAGCCTAGACCTTTGGAAGAAATTTCTCCTGTCTTAGGCCTGACCAAAAGCTACCAGTCACTTGGTCTATACACCAGAGTAGTACATCTACGTTGGGAATATGATTACTCTAGAATCAAAATAGGCTCACTAGACATGTTACTTCTTTTTGGTGGTGAGAGACACCAGATATAATAAAAAAATCTATCCCTGTAGTTTTGCTACTATTATGAATAGTAATATAAGTATCTGATATTCACAATATCTGATATACAACATCTAAGAAATTGTTCCCCAGAGGCAGCACAACCCATAGATTGAGAACCCCTTAAGGAATATCTATGTCAGATGAAGACATAAGATTTGGTATCTTACCAATATTTACCTTCTCTTTTCTGTGTGCTGCCACATGGAACAATCTTGACAAAGAAATGCTGTGCGCTTTGCTTGTAATGGATATAACTCCATTAGTGAGGAAAGAACTGCCTAATACAATCACCCAGAAAGCCACATTATCTATACTATCATGAAGGTGATATGAAAACATCAAATAAATATTAGGCAGAATTTTCATTAAGACTGTAGCAGAGGAATAAAAAAGACAGTTCATGGCGATGGGCTAAAAGACAGAACAATGGTTATTCCCCTCAAACAAAACTTAAATAAAAATTATTAAAGGAAAAATCTAAGTGATTGTGAAATGATAAAATCAATTCATTAAATATATCTAACAAGTAGGTCTGTGTATAATTAGGTTAATACAAAATATATTTATAGATGGAAAGGAAAATACACATAAGTATATTAACCATTGAGGTCTTCCATAGCCTTCTATTAAATGTGGATTGCGCAGATAGAAAAGTAACTCAGCAACATTATACTTGATTGATAATTAGAGCCATTGTCTTCGTTTATAAAGTTATATTATTTCACCAGCACATAAAATCCACCTGACACACTTCACATCACCAATGAATATAATTGGACCTGTCAAATACGTGCATAACATGCTACCTAAGAAGAGCAGCATGCACATCCTTTCAAAAGGCATAGAAAACATTCTTCTGAATAGCTAATATTCTACACAGTCAACTTCATCTTTAAAAATATTTGTGTTTTTATGGCCACCTCTTCACAATGTCAAACTTCTACCATCTGAAGATATGCATACTGAAGCATTTGAACCATGTTGATGACTGTCAGGAAGCATTTTGCAACACTTGGACCCCTAACATTTGCTGCATGATGACCTGAGTCCTTGGTACATTACAAAGGAGCACTTTCTTCCTCCTGCTCTAACACATTGGGACAAACACAGTGGCATCTGATATCTAGTGTCAGCAGAGACTCTGATCCACTGGTCACCCACATCTCACATTTTCTCTCACCTCCAAATTTAATTTTTCAGGAAATGTATTGAGAGCCTTCTTTTTATTGAAAAAATATTGTTTTCATGTGTATATTGTGATCATGGTTTTCTCAGTCCACTTCCTCCAGATCATTCACACACACCCATCCAGCCAACTGCAAGAAATTTCTTTCTATCTCTTTAAAAAGCAAATAAACAGGCCAAAAGGATAATTCAAGCGAACACAAAACAGAAAATAAAATTAACACCGGGGGGACACATAAGAAACACACATAAGGGGCTGGAGAAATGACTTCATGGTTAAGAGCACCGACTGTTGTTCCAGAGACCCTGAGTTCAATTCCCAGCAACCACATTGTGGCTTACGACCATCTGTAATGGGATCCAGTGACCTCATCTGGTGTTTTTGAAGACAGCAACCATGTTCTCACATAAATAAAATCTTTAAAAATAAACACACACACACACACATAAGGGTGTGCTCCCACTGCACTCCATCTTCCAGTCTACATCTCTAACCACAATCCTAGATACATGAAGACATTAGTAATCACCAAATGAGACTCCTACTCCAACCCTGCCAGCCAGCCTGACTGGGTAAACCCAGTAGCTCTGAGTTCCACCCTGACTCCTCTGCATTTCATTTCCCAATCCATAACTCTACCTGAATTGCTGGAGACCTACTGCTGCTCAGGACAAACAGAGGCTTGCAACCATCAGGAAACTCCAGCTCTACCTGAATCCCTGGAGGCCTGCCCTCACCCAGGATAATCAGCAGCCTTAAATCATCAGGACTTACCATCTCTGCCTGCATCCATGGAAACCTGCTACCACCAAGAGCAACCAGCTCTAATTGAAATATCAGTGGCCTGCTGACATAGGGATTATGAGATCTACCTGTAAACCCAGAGACCTGACCTCATCAGGGATTACCAAGCATGCCAAAATGAGGGACAACCAGATGATAAAAGGCCAGTGTAAGAACATGATCAACAACAGCCAGGGCAATATGGCAGCACCAGAACTCAGGAATTCTACAACAAACCCTGAATATCCTACCATACCTGAATCACAAGAAAGTAACCTTAAATCTGTCTAATCTTATGAAGGTAATAGAGGTCTTTAAAGAAGAAATGAACATTCCTTTGAAGAATGCAGTAAAATACAAGCAAACATGTGAAAGAAATAAACAAAACAGTTCAAGACCTGAAAATGGAGATTGAAGCAATAAAGAAAAAACAAATCAAGGCAATCCTAGAGATGGAAAATCTAGAAAATAGAACAGGAATGACATATAGAAGCACCATCAGCAGAATACAACAGAAAGAAGAAAGAATCTCAAGCATAGAAAATGTTATAGAAGAATTAATACATCAGTCAGAGAAAATGATAAAGCTAAAAGAATTCTAAGTTTGAAGTAATATTTATTTTTATAGCTGAGGTGTGTTTCTTTTATGAAGCAGATATGATGGATCCTCTTTTCATATCCATGAGTTGTTAGTGTCTGTTTTTTTATTAGGGAATTGAGTCCATTGATGTTGAGAGAGATTAATAACAAGTGCTTGTTATTTCATGTTATTTTCATGTTGGTGATGCTAGAGTGGGTATGTGTATGTGTGTTTGTGTTTGTGCATGCTTTCCTTGTTTTTGCTGAAATGGAATTTTTTATATCTTCTGTTTTCTTAGATATAGTTGTCCTTCTTGGGTTGGAGTTTTCCTTCTAGTATTTTCTTCAGGGCTGGAAATGTGGGTAGATATTGTTGGAATTTGAATCTGTCTTGAAATAGTTGGTTTTCTCCATCTATGATGATTGAGAGTTTTGCAGGGTACAGTAGTCTAGACTGGCACCTCTAGCTTCGTTTTAGAGGCTGCAAGATATCTGTCCAGGCTCTTCTAACTTTTAGAGTCTCTGTTGAGAAATCAGTGTAATTCTGGTAGGTCTGCCTTTGCATGTTATCTGCCACTTTTCCCCTTGTAGCTCTCAATGATATTTCTGTCTTCTGTAGAGTTTATGTTTTGATTTTTATGTGTTCAGAAAATTTTCTTTTCTGGTCAAGTCTAATTGAAGTTCTATAAGCTTGTTGTATGTTGATAGGTATCTCTTCCTTCAGGTTTGGAATGTTTTTCCTATGATTTTGTGAAAAATATTTCTAGGCCTTGGATCTGGGATTCTTCAGCTTCTTCTATTCCTATTATCTTAGGTGAGGTCTTTTCATGATATCTCAGGGCTGAAAAAAGGTTTTCCAAGTAAACAGACTCAAGAAGCAAGGGCAGTATCCATTCTATTATCTAATAAAATAGACTTTCAACCAAACTCAATCAAAAGTGACAGGGTTTCTTAGAAAACTGGGAATAGTTCTATCTCAATACCCAGCTATAACTCTCCTGGGCATACCCCAAAAGTGCTCCAACATCCTACAAAGATACTTACTCAACTATATTCATAGCAGCTTTATTCATAATAGTCAGAAACTAGAAATAATCTAGATGTCTCTCAACTGAAGAATGGATAAGAAATATGTGGCACATCTACACAATGGAATACTATTCAACAATGAAAAACAATGACATCATGAATGGTGCAGACAAATAGATGGATCTTGTGAATATCATTCTAAATGAGGTAACCCAGTCTCAAAATAACATGCCTGGTATGTTTTCACTTACAAGTGGATATTAGCCATGAAATACAGGATGTCCATGCAATATTCCACAGACCCAAGGAAGCTGGACAGGAAGGAGTGCACAAGCAAGAATGTTTGAGTCTCACTTGGAAGACGGGATGGAATGATCATGGAAGTTAGATAGATGGAGGGATTTGTGTGGGAGAGGGGATTGTGAAGGGAGTGGGGGCTTTGGCTTTGAGTGTGG
>JAPYYD010005341.1:0-12216 GCA_028551405.1 Uromys caudimaculatus | reverse complement strand
GGGGTATCCACAGCTTGCTGTGGTGGGAGAGCTGGGTTCTGATGATACCAAGTAGCCTTGGTTTCTGTTCCTTATGTTCTTGCCCTTGCCTTTCACCATCTGGTTATCTCTGGTGTTAGCTGGTCTTACTCTCTCTGACTGTGGTTTGTCCCTCCTACAAGCCTCAGTGTCAATACTCCTTGGAGACCAGTTCTCTCTGAGAGGAATTTGGGTTTGGAAAGCTGTGATACAGGGTCAGCTCTGTGGTACAGACAGAAACCAGAAGGATCTAGTCCCCAGATGTCCCTTGGTTCCTGTGTTCTGATGGCTTTGCAAGGATCCCTTTTGATCCAGTGAATTTGAACAGAGGTGGTGGTCTTGCCTGTGCTTGAAGGTGTGTCAGCACTCCTGGGATACCAGCTCTTTCCTGGCACTATTTGAGTATGGAGCCCCGTGTCACAGGATCTGCTTCCTGACCAAAGAAGGAAACTGGAAGACCACACCTCAGTCCCTGTGTCTGGGGGATTCCCTGGTTGGTCCCTCTGAGCAGACAGGCTTGCTGACACTCCTGGAAGTCTAGCTTTCTCTCAGCACTATTTGGCTATGGGCCCTGGTGGCCCACACAGAGGTCTCCAGCCACAGATGGAAACTGGAAGGCTCTCTCCTCTGGTTGTTCCTCAGTCTCTGTGTCCCAAGGATTCTGGGCGAGTCCCGCTGAGCAGTGTTGCTCCTCTTACCCCTTCTCACGGGCTTTTCCACACTCCTGGGAGGCTAGCTTTCTCCCAGCACTATTTGGCTATGGAGCACTGGTGGCCCAGGCAGAAGTCTCCCACCACAGATGGAAACCGGAAGCGATTCACAACATTTTTGAGGAGTCATAATTTTAATTGGACCGTCTAATTCCACTTCAGCTCTCACTTGCTCTGATCTTAAGCAAATTATACCAGTCAATTAAGAGAACATAAGCCTATTCCTAGCTCACAGTAGCTTCACTGCCCAACGTAGATTTTCAGTTAATAAGGTGAATGCTATGTTTCTTGCATTTGTATCTCCTCTGATCCTTGCAGAGATTCTATTTTGTTCAATGGCTGTTATGAGTCACGCATGTTTTGCTTGGAGAACCTCTTGAAGTATTTACAGATGATGACTCCTCAGTTAATACTCATTAAACAGCACCTGCAGAATATATAGACTTTGAGTAAATTTGAAAGTTAGAACTGAGGTCTACTGTTTGGATAGACTAAGGAATGTGACTTTCTGAAGGGATTTTAGAATATGAAGTAAAAGCTTGATCATATTTACAACATAATTATGGGAATTCTTTTCATTTAGCATGTTCTATCAGTTATTATCACCAAGATTTGCTTAAACTTAGGGGGTTACCAGGCTTCTTAGCAATAGAGATTTTATAAAGTTTGTAAGTTTACAGAACTGTATCTTTGGAGTATAGCAAAGTTCCCTCACACCTGGGAAGGTCAGTCTTTTTCTCTGCTAGTCTCATCCCCTATCCAGTGGTATGCTGTCATATTTTTAATAAGTACCTCACCAACATGAAGAAATGAAATATAAACCTCATTTTGCACTATTCACTGATTTTCATACGAACAAATCTTTTGTAGCCCATTTTAAGGTCTCAAAAACTTAGTTTGCTTTTTTTTTTTTTCTTAGCAGTTTGGAATATTTGGTAAAGTTGCTGCAAGCTAATGGTCTGGCTTGGATGATGGTATTTCTCCCAAGACTCAGGTTAACATTTAATAATGAACGGATATATGGAAGTGCCATCTTTGGGAGATGATTAACTCATGAGAGCTCTCCTTCCATGAACATGGTAAACATTTCCATAAAAGGGCTTAGGGTCTAAGAAAGTGCTCACTTGTCCTTCAGTACCTTTAACTTGTGAAGCTCAGTATTCCTCTCCTCTGGAGAATGCAGAAATAATGACTATTCTAGAAGTAGAGATGACTCCTTACTGCACAGAGGTGCTAGGATTCAGAGTTTAGACTCCACAGCCTTCAGAATTTGAGAAATATGTTTGTATTACTTTTGAATAACCCAGGCTGTGGTGACATTTTGTTACAGCAGCTCAGACAAAGCAGATGGTTATGAGTCTACTTCAACATCCCACTGCCCACATCTGCATCAGCTCCCTGAAAAATACTCATCTTTTAAAAATTAAAACACTTCCATCTTCACTTGTATGTGAGTTGATAGTTCCCTACCATTGTTGCTACATTGCATTCACAGAGGAGCGGGAACTCTGAGAAGTCCTGTCTTCTTATTCTAATTTTCATAGGATATAACTGCCAATAGAAATTGCCTGAAAAGAGTTTGATTAGTTCTTTGCTCTGAGAGCAAGGAATACCATTTATGGAGAGAAATAAAGCTGATTATCCATCCTACCCCTTACCTACCAAAGAAGCAAGTGAACACAACATTTGTGTGTGAATGAGAAAAGGGTCTTCTTATGGGTTATAATTTATCTTTTTGCTGTTCATTTCTTTTAATAGAATTTATGCTTGCTTGTTAGATGAAGACATTTTGTATCCTAGCATAAAGGAGATACTCAAAAATGAGCCAAAGAGTGGCTAAGTACTGGGACAGGTCAGTTAGCCAGAGAAAATGTAGATTACTGAAGATTCTAGGATCAAAGCTACCCTTCTGTTTGCTTTAACAGTCTGTCATTTACTTATTTGTTTTTTGGGTAATTGTGCATTAACTCACCTGGGCAGATGATTGTAATACATTCATGGGTCCAACAATATAAGGAATTTTGGGCATTAGAAACCAGCTAATCTCTGTAGCAATATGAAAATGAACTCTTTAAATTATTTTTCTATTAGGAAGCTTGAACACGTATTCTGGGGTCTAAGGAATTCAGGTGTTTGCTTAGATCACATTTTTACTATGCTTATTTTGGCAAATAAATGAGAAAATAAAGTGGACTTTTGGAGCACACTTTGTTTAATTTAGGTAACCTGAAGTATTATTGGCATGAAAAACTTGAGAGACTGTTATTTTCCTGTTCCCAGAAATAGTAGTGTACATCATAAAAATTAAATTTATTCTTTATTGCTGAAATAGCAAAATAGTCTCTGTTAATTTCTTTATATTTGGGCATAATTATAGTCAGCCACTCAAGTCAGGGGAATGGTATTCTAATTAAATCTGAAAGAATAATTAGGAAGAATGAACTGTGACCTGGTTGATAAAGGTTGGAAATAGATCTTGAACAGAAACCAAAGTTAACTATAGGGAAATTCAAGTTATTAATAGGTGTAAAATATTTTAAAATTTAGATACATTTTACATATATAAAATACAAAGTTCATGGTCCTAAGACATATAAATGATGTCCAATGAGATATATACCCTTTTAAAAAGCAAAGCAATTTTCCCGTTTTTCTGTTTTCATACATGTGTGTATATTGTGCATGTGTGCCCTTTTGTTGTACACATATAGACATCACATGCATGGCAGAATTAGTACTAGACGAGAATATTCTAAAAAATTTCAGAAAGCTAGGAAAAGACCAATTATTTTAAGTAGAGCCATGGAGGATATTGAGAAGATCCAAATCGTTCTTTAGAAAAGAAAAGAAAAGTGTTTGAGATGACAAACATATTTTTGGTGGTCTTAATGCAAAATAGAGACTGCATAAGAAAATATTAGTGAACTTGAAGACAAATTCCAGGTGGCCCCATATACTTTTTATTGGATTGCCTGAAAGGAATTACATGGAAAGAGTATGTTTGAAGAGATAATGACTGAAATATTTCCAAATGGATCAACATCATAAGCAAACAAGTGATCATCTTAACAGGAGTATAGAAGACTGGGAGGATCTAGTGGCTTCTTTTACAGCAACCCTCTTATGTTTATTGGTGTGTGTGTGTGGGGGGACATTGTTGCTCTAGTTATTGTTGGAGCTACTGCTGCTGTTGCTGTCTAGATGTCTAAATTGGTTTGGAATTCTTTATGTAGCCCAAGTTGCCCTTAAACTCAGAAAGCCACCTGCCTCAGCTTCCCATGTGATAGGATTACAACAGTTCATAGTGATTCCCTTGAGGAAACTGAAGGAAGGAAAGACCTGTCTTTTTCAAGTTTTCTTAGAGTTAACTAAAGACCAAAAACCGGATCCCACCCCTTACAGATTCTACTACTTCCCGGTCCCTGGATTCTAGGAACCAAACCTCCAATATGAACCTTTGAGTGTGTATGATGTATTACATCGAAATGATAGCACTGGCACTTTGAAATCATTAATCAGTCAATGGTGAGAGCACCTTAACATCTTGAAAAACTAAAACTAAAAATGTACTTTAAGAAAAACTAAAACTAAAAATGTACTTTAAAACAAACAAAATAAATATACAGAAAGATATAGTTAGCAAAATAATTTGAAGAAAGTTAAATGTCTGCAGTAATGGAAGGTGGCTGTTTTGTACACTCTGATATGATCTGATGAAAACACATCTATGGTTATCTTTTAAAAATATATTCCACTTGAATGAAAAGAAAACATATACAAAACCCACTTGAGAGGTATCTTAAAAAATACTTGATCAATAACCTTCAAAAGCATTAAGAAGAAGAAGAAGAAGAAGAAGAAGAAGAAGAAGAAGAAGAAGAAGAAGAAGAAGAAGAAGAAGGAAGAAGAAGAAGGAAGAAGAAGAAGGAAGAAGAAGAAGGAAGAAGAAGAAGAAGAAGAAGAAGAAGAAGAAGAAGAAGAAGAAGAAGAAGAAGAAGAACAACAACAACAACAACAACAACAACAACAACAACAACAAAGAAACTATTCCAGACAAGAGTAGACTAAGGAGACATGACAAATGTAGTGTCATAGCTTTAATCAAATCCTGTCACAGAAGAGACCATAAATGGAAAAAATGATTTAATTCAAATACTCTGAGTGCAAATAGTAGTGTATCAGCATTGGCTTTGTAGTTTTGACAAAAATAAAAAATAATAAGTTGAAAAAAACAAACCAACCAACAAACAAAAAACCAAGATGTAAAGAGGAAGGATTCCTTGGTAGTCTTGTTACTTTTCTTAAGACTATTCTGTAATTATAAAATTGTTGCAAAATTGTTTAGAAAACAACAAAAATTTCATGACACAAAATGTTAGTGACTTCTTGAAACAGAAAGTAAATAGCACAGGGAGTCCTGGATAGACACAGAAGAAGCAACAGACATGTTAATTTTGTGAAATACAAAACAAAACAAAACAAAAAAACCCTCTCAGTTATTTAAATTCTTTTAAAAATAATTGAGTTTTTAAAGTCATGTTGAAAATAATGTGTTGTGAAATTTATTATACATGTAAAAGTTTATTGCATGCCAAAAAACCCATAAAGACCAAGAGGGAATAAATAAAAGCACACTGCTTAAAGATTCTTTTTATTTTATTTTTTAATTACATTTTATTACATATTATTACTATGTATTATACATCACATATTATTAAAATATTAAATTTTATTAGATTTATTTACAGTGTGTGTATATGTATGTATGTATGTATGTGTATGCATGTATGCCACAATATTCATGTTGAGGTGAAGTACTCATTCTACTATGTGGGTCTTGAGGCCTGAACTCAGGTCTTCAGTCTTGCTAACAAGCACATTTACCCATTAAGCCTAAAGGATTCTGTTATACACATGTGTAAAGGAGCATATCATCACTTGAAGGTTGACTTTAAGTGATAATGTTTGCTGCACACTCTACAGAAGCCATCAAATAACAGGGCATAGGGTTATATTTAATAATTTTATGAAGGAAATACAATGAAATTTGAAAATAATTAAGCCTAAGTATATAAACACTAATCAAAAGACATCAAGAGGAATTATTATATCATATAATGTGGTATGAATATTTGAATGAAATGGCCCCCCAGGCTTATATGTTTGAATGCCTGATCTGCAGTTAGTGGAATTGTTTGGGAAGGACTAGGAGGTATGGACTTGTTGGAGGAGGTATGTCACTGGACGTGGGCTTTGTTGTTCAAAACTCCATACCATTTCCAATGTCTCTTTTCCTTGTGTTTGTTGTTTCAACATGTAAGCTCTTAGCTACTTCTGCAGCACTGTGTCTGCTTGTCTACTGCCATGCTCTCAGCCATGATAATGAACTCAACCTCTGAAACTGTAAACAAGCCTTCAATTGAATTCTATCTTTTATAAGTTGCCTTGGTGTCATGGTGTGTCATCACAGCAATAGAACAATAATCAAGACATGCAGAGATGGATGAAAAGAATATCACCATGGAGAAAAAAGAATATTTTACAAAGATAAATCTATATCAACTCATCAAGGAATCTTGATAATCCTAAACATGTTAGATACCTAACAGTGGTACTTCAAAATAAAACAAACAAACAAACAAACAACAAAAATGGACAGAACCCTAAAGATGAACACTATATTGGAAATAAAAGTACCAAATCAATTGTTTCAGCTTGGGTAGTTCAAAAAAGAAGAGAAAATTAAATGAATGGAATTAAAAAATAAAATAAGAGTAATTAGAATGGAAACCAACAAAACAGAACACAAAAGCAGTAGAAAAATAAAATTATATAGTGGTTCTTGGAAAAGAACCTACAATCCAGAAAACTCTATTCAGGCTAAGAAAACAGAGAGAAAAACAAGATGCCAATATAAGGAAGGAGAGGTATGTTACCATAGAGTCTGCAGGCATAAGGAACAATTCCACACCTATAATTTGAAAAGCTAGATAAATATACAAATGTCTTGGAAGACACAAATTACTAAATATCACTCATGAAAAACAGAAATGGCTAGCCTGATTAGGTCTCTATCTATTAAAGCAACTAATTTTTAATTAAAAATCTCCCTACACATCTTGGGAGATGGCTCAGTGGATATAATGATCACCTTGCAAATATGTGGATCTGAGTATGGATCTCCAAAAGACACTAAAAATCTAGGCTTGATAGTTCATGTCTTTGATCCTACCAAGGAAAGAAGGGAAGCAAATGCAGGCAGATTCCTGGAAGCTTGTGGGCCAGCTAGCCAGACCTATATGGTAAAGTTTTAGGCCACTGAGAGACTCTGATGTAAACAAAAAAGTGGGAGCACTTAATGACTAACATCTGAGTTTCTCCTGTAACCTTCATCCAAGTACAGAGAGAGGAAGATGTGGGATGGAGAGACAGGGACAGATGAACAGATGGACAGACAGACAGACACGCATGCATGCGAGTGCTCTCAAGAACACATACACACACAGAGGAGGTGGGGAGGGAGGGAAGGAGAGAGAGAGAGAGAGAGAGAGAGAGAGAGAGAGAGAGAGAGAGAGAATAAGCCAGCTTAAATGCCAAATAACTTCAATGGTGAACGCTAATGACTTTAGTGGTTAATTCTAAGTAGGATTTGAGGGAAAAAAATATTATCAATTTGACCCAAACTTCTCTAGAGAATTGAAAGCTAATAAGTACCAACACATTATATAAGGACAATTATAATATTCTTCTAATTTGTACATATTGAACCCAACAACACACATTAAAAGGTAAAAATGCAATAACAAAGTGATTATTTCCAAAAAGCAAATTTAGCTTAATCTTTCAAAATCAATAAATATAATTCATAACATTAGCTGATCATTACATACTGAACATTTTCACTTTCCCTGGTGTTAATATTAAAAAATATTGAAGATTCATCTTTTTACAAAGAAACCACCAAAAAGCAAGGAAGGACACTGCCACCCACTCCAAACTGGAACGAAAAAAAAAAAAAAAAAAAAAAAAAAAAAAGGCACCCACTTACTGCCCAGAATGAATATCAGCCTGCAAATCATTCACCTTCCCACAATCTAGTCAGATCCTCATAGAAGCTGCTGCTCTACTCTCCAGCATCAGCTGAGCCCAACTAGATAATTTCCTACATAGATTTGTTACCATAAAAAGGAATATTAAAACTACAATGGTTGTCAGAAGACAGAGGAAGGTGGGAGGCAAGGAATGACTTCAATCATACCTTACGTTTGGTGAGGGGGACAGAGTAAGATATGAATGAAAGGAAGTATGAATAAAAAGACCATAACAAATCCCATTGTTTTGTATATTAGTTGTTTTAAACTATTAAAATTCTGATGAGGGCTGAGGGGATGACTTCACAGTTAAAGCACTTACTGTGTGCAAATGTAGGGGCAGAAGTTTGAATTCCCCAGAAACTCAGATAATCTCGCTAGGTGGGCTGGTGGTTTCTTTATAACTCTAGCCTCAGGAAGTAGAGACAGGAAATCCTGAGAACAAGAATTAGGAAGCATTTTTCTTCCCAATTCTGGGCCATATTTTACTTCTTTTAAAGTTTTCATTAGATGTTAGAATCACACATTTTTTATCTTGGGTGGTATCTTTTGGAAATATATTCCTGTAAATATTTTTGTTCTCTGTTTTGTGATTCTAGACAGTAGGCATCTCAGGGATAACAACACAGGCTTATTTTGAGATTTTGTTAGATAAAACTAAAGAAGCAATCAAACTTGATTTAATTTTCATCTATTTTTAGAGACAAAATACTTTGGACTATTTTTCTCAGTGTCCCACAACTGGTTTTCTATTTTGTGGGCAGAGGACTTATTCCTGGCTCTGCATGAGCACTGGATCCTGCTTCTTCTGTTCTTTCAGGCTGTTCTCTTCCCCTCAGGATAAGATGGTTTCTTCATGTGCATGATCCATCCTGAGTTGAAGACCAGAGAGGAACATCTAGGGATGGTGCTCTGGAAGTCTCTATTTCTCCTCAGCACTCCGTCTTCTCATAATCGTGGTCTGTCTATCTTCTTAAGTCCTAAAGACTCCTGGATACTACTTTGCTATCCAGTAACTTCTTCCAGGCAGTAACCTGGAAAATCCTAATACTCCACTTATTGGTATATCTCTTTATAGTTATGGTATCTCAGAAATCATTGACCTTTAATGATCTTTTGGGAATTCTGTTTCAACATTTTTACTTGTTTCTTTGAAGTTCTAAAACATATTTTCATGTGAATAGAGAAATTTGTTTCCTTCATTGTAGCCAGACTGAAAAACAATTTCCACTCCTGATCTCATTTGTCACCTACAGTGACTTCCTCACCACTGATGTGAATAAGTTTTAGCTTGGAACCATTTTTTTCCATCATTGTATCAAGACCTTAAAATAACTCCTAGATATTTTTATAAACATTGCAAAGACATTTAAAAGACACTATAGAAATAAAGGGAATATAATATGAATATATTTAAAATCATAGCAATTGCCCTCAGGGGACTTATATAGATGTTCAATGCCACAGATTGTTAGACATTGCTTCTATTGTGTACTATATTCCATCAGTGTCTCTTTTTAATTATTCAAGGCTTATTTGATATGCGTTAAAGCTGTATCATTTAGTGCATATTAGCTTTTCTTTTTTAAAATCAAGTTTCAAGTGCTTTTAATGATTGGCCTGAATCCATATTTTATATTTATATAAGTATTTACTGTATTTAGACAACTTTCTGCTTCTATTTACATAATAACGAAAAGTTGCCCAAAGTTGGTTGCAAGATTGACTCATGAAATTAAGTTTGATAGTTCAAAACAGACAAATGTAGACTGCCAGAGAAAGAATGCCTTTCTAGGCCAATCATTTTTATCTTTGCACTTTTACTTTTGTCCCATGTTTTATTATTCCAGAGCAGAATGAATTGAAGCATCACATGGTATAGAAATTTAAGCAGAAAAAATCTTTTAGATTTATAGTATTCCTTTGTGTATATTTTTTTACTTTCAAGAATGTCAGCTCCTTTTCAAAAATTAGCAGTAAATCTGTTCCTCAGCAATTTTATACATGTGTAAAGTGCTTTCTGATTTCTGTCACCTCACCTTCTCTTACCTCTTTCCTACCACATTATTTCCCCTTCCTCCCCCAAAATTCCTTTCTTATATTTATAACTTTTTGTTTTGTGACTTACTGAGTTTAAATAGGGTTATTTTTATTACCTTGGGTTCAGAGTATTTATTGAAGTCTATGGGTCCGTCAGTGGGTTTACAGGTGAAGACAGTGTGTACCCTTCCCCTTGAATCCATCGGTAGCCAAGAGTTACATACAGAGTGGGGAGGGCCTGTGAGCCTCCGCAGTCACTGATTGACTCTTGACAGACACAGTCATGTGTAGGCCCATAATAGGGGCCTGATCCTTTGAAGTCCTTCTCCAGATCTTTCAGCTTTCCCTTTCTTTCCATCTCTTCTTCTATGATATTCCCTGAACCTTAGAGAAGATGTTACAAATGTCCAGTTTTGAGCTGAGCAATTATCCTCTTGAACAGCTGTGTATTTCTATATTCATCATCGCTTATTACAAAGAGAAGATTTTCTGATTAAAGTTGAGAGTAGCATTTGTCTATTTAAATACAAACATAAACATTTAGATGACAGCTTGGAACTAAGCCAGTTTAGCTGAACAACAGTAGTAAATTGCTCTGTAAGACCTAAGATCACCCCAGTCATGGAGTTTCAACTAGGTTTACAATTATCTGCGCATGGGTTCCCTCTTGTCGAATAGGGCTTAACTCCAATCAGAGAGCAGATGGTTACTCTCAGAACAGTTCAGACATGATAAATGTCACCTTCTTGACTTAACACCACAGTAGAAAACTTACAGCTGAAATGTTAGGAAACATTTGATGATTCATTTGAAGGGGTATTAAAACATCTCTAAAGGGCCTAGGGAGAAGTTTCAGCATTTAAAAATATTCACTGACTGCTTTTCTAGATGACCTGCGTTTGATTCCCAGTACCACATAGCAGCTATCTGTAACTCCAGATCCAGGGGATCCAAAGCCCACTTCTGCAGGCAGTGTGTGTGTGTGTGTGTGTGTGTGTGTGTGTGTATGTGTGTGTGTGTGTGTGTGTGTGTGTGTGTGTACTGTCATATATGAAGGTAAAATACCAACACAGTTAAAAAAGAATTCCTAAAGTTATACTGAAAACATTAGAAAAGATTATATGGTGGGTGATGATTGATTTATTACTTTATGTATTTTACTGTCATATAGGGCAAGATGCATTTACACTTGACTTACCAATTGATTTGTGCATATCTATAGTTTTCAGCTTAGCAGCCAGACTCATAAAAGCATAGTAGTGGTGCTTTGAAGTGGACATTTCTGGTTGTGTCATGTGATACAGACTTGTAATGTTTTGCTGAAGCAAGACCCATAAGAGGATGCCTGATGTTCAGAGAGAATATAAGTAGAACCCAACAGACAGTGATGAGGTGTTTGCGTAGCTAGTTGTGCAGCACTTTGTTGGTCTCACTTCTTTGCTGATCTTCACTTCATTGAGAGAGGCACAGCAAAGAACTTCTCAAGACATTCCAGCTGATCTTGACCATTCCTATTGACTCCTGCCAATTCGATGGAGGCCTGGCTTTTTCTGTGGGATCATGCTGCCACTCTGGTTCATGTTTGGTAAAACGTTTGAACTAGATTGTTGGTATCCTGACAATGAAGATTGGAATTGCCCCAAAGAACTACTTCTAAACAGGTCTACTTTTTTTGTCCTATTTACCATCTTTTCTTCCTCACCTTTGGATGGTGGGTTAGAAGGGGGATTGGAGTGTTTGAGAACACTTACTAAGGTAGATTTTGAAAAATCTAAGCTTACAGTGCTCTATATTATTTAACTTTACAGTGGTTCTTCAGAGTATTATTAGTCTTAAAATCCCCTTGAAATAAAGTTTATACAATAATGCATTTTCCTTTTGTTAGTTATTTAAGAACAGAAAAATGATAAAAACATTTTATAACTTTATACTTTACTGTATAAGAGACAGTATTTTGAATAAAACAACAAAAACATCAACAATAACAAAAACAGAACTAACCATAGTAAATCATCTGTGTGCCCAAAGCACCTCTTTTTTTTTTTTTTTTTAACGGTGCTTTTGATAGTTTAATCATAAATACAAATTTACAATCACAAAAGAGATTCTTGTAAACCATGACTGAAAGCAAGTCTGTTAATGTATTGACAGTATAGACTTGAACTTTAATGTCTCCTTTTTTTTTAATTTTTATTTATTTATTTATTTATTTTGATACTTTATTTACATTTCCGATGTTTCCCCTTTTCTGGGTCTCCTCTTTGGAAACCCCGTATCCCCTCCCCCTCCCCGCCTCTGTGAGGGAATTCCTCCTCCCACCTACCCGCCCACCCATTCCCATATTCCCACCTTGACAT
>JAPYYD010005340.1:0-12217 GCA_028551405.1 Uromys caudimaculatus | reverse complement strand
CCACTATGTTCATAGCAGCCATATTTATAATAGCCAGAAGCTGGAAACAACCCAGATGTCCCTCATCAGAGGAATGGGCACAGAAAATGTGGTACATTTACACAATGGAGTACTACTCAGCTATTAAAAACAATGACTTAATGAAATTTGCAGGCAAATGGATGAAACTTGAAAATATCATCCTGAGCGAGGTAACTCAGTCACAAAAGAATGAACATGGTATGTACTCACTGATAAATGGATATTAGCCCAAAAGTCCGGAATACCCAAGTTTCACTTTACAGTAACCGCTGGACTGAGAGTGAGGTCCCAGATGGAGGAGTTGGAGAAGGGACTGAAGGAGCTGAGGCAGTTTGCAGCCTCATGGAGGGAGCGACAGTGTCAACTGGCCTGACCTCCCTGTCCCCCTGGAGGCTGGACCACCAACCAAAGAATACACATGGGGGGGACCCATGGCTCAGACCACATATGTGGCAGAGGAGGGCCTTGTTGGCCATCAGGGGGAGGAGAGGCCCCAGTAAAGGGGAATGTCAGGGTGGGAATATGGGAGTGGGTGGGTGGGAGGTGGAATACCCTTATAGAGGCAGGGGAGGGAGAGAAGAAAGGGGATTTTCAAAGAGGAGACCTAGAAAGGGGGAAACAATGGAAATGTAAATAAAGTATCAAAAAATAAAAATAAAAAAAATAATAAAAAGAAACGGGGAAAGGGAAGGAATAAATGTTGGAATTGTAATATAATCTCATTTTTAATAAAATATAGTTTCAATGAAGGAAGTAGATTATAAAAAAAACAAGACAAACAACAACAAAAAACCCAAACAAGTCACAAGGATGTAGGGCAGAAAGGTATCTTGCCAGATTTTCTGTTCTGTGAACCTATAGCTGGGTTCTGACTTTATCAAAATATGTGTGTGGAGAGGCAGGAGACTGACTGCCTTTCTTACTACACACTGCTGTAAACCCAAGCTGACCTCTTATTTTTGGTAATAAAAGTTATAATTTCAGCAAATCGGTTTTATCCATTAACTCCATGGCCAGCTTGATATAACCTCAGATTAAGTTAAATTTAAAGTCCAAGTGAGCTCAAAGGTGCAGGTGAAGGTTGCTGTTATTAAATATAACAGAATAACAGCAGTGTAAAATCCTAGCCACATAAAACCCCTGCTCAGGCAGCCAGGACAGCCTGCCAGTTCTGCCTGTGACAGAGGACAAAGAGTTCACACTTTTTTCCATAGAGAGTCCTGACGCTTGCTGCTTGGGTTGACATTTTTCCAAGGTGTAGCCCAAATGGAGAGTTTTCAGTAACACAGGGGCAGATGTCATCTTTCCTCTCCTCTGACTCTGCTTCCTCTTCCTTCCTGCCTCTATTCTGACCCACTATTGTGCCACTGGAACAATTCAAGTCATGGTTTGAGAGCACAAGAATTGGAGCCTTACAATTGCAGTTACTAAAACTATAACTTCCCACAATATATTATACATTCATGAGCAAAATGTGAAGCCCAGGAGGAAGAGTGCAGTCAGCTATGATGTATGGTTTACAAGCACAGTATTTGGGAGAAGCTACACAGAACTCATCACAGGTGATTTATTCCTAGTTAGAGATTTCAGACCACACCATGGGCACCTTAAATGAAACAAGCTGATGAATGACTTCTGTATTTTACCCCTGATATCTCGGAAAGATATAGTATAAAGCTCTGGGTATAGAATTCCCTGGAGCAGACTTGGGACAGCTGCATGGAATGAGGTAACACGCAGAGATCCAATAGCTGCACAGGTACTTGGTTTACGATGTTTCTTTCTCAGCTCAAAAAACAATATCCCTGAAGAACACAGAGACCAGGGTGCAGGTGTTACAAGGTTAGGCGATTAATTTTGAGAGTCTACTTGATTTCATAAAGAAACATCCAGGAGAATTGCAGGAATTAGCTTTGAGTATGTGTATCAGGGCAATTCCAGAAGGATTACCTGGGGGAAGAAGAGCCACTCTAAGTGTGAAGAGCTTCCCATGGTCGGGGATCCTGGACCAAGAAAACGGGGGTGGAAGGTAGGGGGGTGGGGGGTGGGGGGGTGGTGAGGGGAGGGTGGCAAAAAGGAGAAAGTGAGTTGAGTGACAGGATTCCCTTATCTCTGCTCCTTGTTTCACCCAAGTGTGAGCTAGCAGCCTCATTCTCCTGCTACAGTCCTTCCTCCACCATGACCAACTGAGCCTCTTAGAAACAGGAGCTAAAATAAACCTGTCTTCTCTTAAGTTGCTTCTTGTCAATCATTTGATCCCAGCAATGAGGAAAGTAAGTAAATAATACATAATGGTAGATAATTCTATTACTATAGTAATAAGCTAAACCATCTTGTTTAGCTCAAGGCAGTGAATTTATTTCATCAAGTAAACATCCAGATGATGATGAAGGGGTTGACTGGGGCTTCCTGAGGTGTGCCTCAGCATGGGAGGTAAGACGGCAAAGGGAGAAGAGTTTACAGGCTACACCTTCTCTTGCCTCTGAGCCCCTAGCTTGATTTAGCTGGAACTCCCAGTAATGGAGCGAATCATTTGGATTTGATTTTAGAAATATTTCTTGGTAAATTAATGCCATTTGTTGGGGGTGATCTGAAAGGACAGATTGTAGGTGGAGGATCTCTTGTTCAGCACAGATTAGACATTCAGCAAACATTTGCTTTTTATTTGATTATTTGCTTCTCTGTTCTTGGTTATATTCAATGTACCCACATTGTTCAAGTAACTTGTTAGCTACCCACAGAAGAAGATGACTTGAATCCAATTAATGGTGCTCTATTGAATGGTGTTGATTGCAATCAAAATAGTGACATTTAAAGTATTACTAATTGTTTATATTTTGTTGATTGGTTAGAGAAGAGTTCTCTCAATAATTTTTATTCTATGATAACAACAAAAAATAACTTTCTAAGCAAAACTCTACTTGCAAATTTTATATAAACAAATTTCTATGACATGTTATAGAGTAAAACATGCATTTAAATACGATATTATATATGTACTTACATAAAGAAAATATATCATCATGTAATTGTGGCTATCATTAATTACTAGATAATAAGCTTATTTAGTTTTTGCTTTTATATCAATCTATGCTGTCAAAAACCTCAACTTTCTTTCAGAAACCATTTTGTCATTGTTGATATTTAAAATTACTTTTCTTTGTTCTTGAGAAATTTATACATTGTTAAATAGTAAGATGATATTTACCCAACGTCTCCCCCAAAATATGTCCTTCCAATTTCATGTACTTTACCTTTTTTGATAACTGAGGAGGTTCAATTAGTGATGGCCATAAACAACGAATACAGGGACAAATAATGGAGCATAAGAAACCTTGCAATGGCCCAATGTACAAAAAGGAGTGTGTCCCCAACACTGCCCACCTGGCCCCCAACAGCATTCAGTTGCCAATAGCTCCTCACCAAAGAAGTAGAAGGCTGGGGCATAACCTCATTATCTGTGCATCCACCCTGCTTCAGCTTGGGCAGGTAACCAGAGATGCCGTGAGTTCATGAGTGTCATGGCTATACAATGCAGTTCTACTGCCCTTTTTTATAGCTTTTAAACACTTTCCTTAAAAATATAAACCATAGAAAGTTTCATGTAATTCCTTCTCCGTGGCGAATTGAATTTCAGGATTCAGCATTTCATGATTCTTTTTATTATGTTACAAGAAAAGGAAAATTGTGAAAATATCAAAATGGCATTTTATCAATTAAGGAAAGAACATGACTCAATTTAAACTTCCTCTGTATATATGTTGATTCATTAACACTCTGTTTGAGAGTGGCAGTGATACATTTCAATCAATGGTTGGCATAATTGCAATAAAAAGTCCACAAAGAGGAGGTGGACATAGAGACAAAGTAGGCACATTGCAGACCCACCTCAGGTTCCAACTGTGTTCGTATTTTGTATTAATATCTTCCTCAGAGGTTATTCAGTTTAATTTCTTCTTCATGCTACCATGATTCCTTTTTAAATTCAGATTTGTATTCTTGAGGTGGTACAGGCTTGGCCAAAACAATAGGAAAGACAAAATAAGATACCTCCCCCACACCAAACATTGTAGGATTATGTGTCAGTCCCAACGGATAACTGACTTTGTTGAGAACCTGTGCAGAAACAACAACCTACTATCTGACTGCGTGTGTGGCCTCTGTAAGCTCCTTTGTATCGGGTGCTCTTTACTGGGGTAACAGGTGAGAAAGAATGAGTGTCCAGGCCCACATTAGGATGTGGAAAGGGAAAGTCAGTCAAATGTTGGTTTTTAAGAGGCAACACTGTAGCCCAATATTTCTGTTTGAGATGTATCACAAGAGAGGATTCACTCAGGCAACTGAAAGTAGAGCTTGCCTGATGCGTGGGCTTCTCTTCTGAAGTGATGTAACTGTATATAATACGTAGGAAACTTTTGTTGTTTCATATAAAGTAAAGCCAAGAGAAAAACCTTATGTGACAAAAAGGGATTTGGGAAGGAACATTTGAGATCTTGGTTTTTTTTTTTCATGAGTTGACTATTATTTTTTTTAATTTTTACTTATTCTTCTCTCATACAATATATCCTGATCATTGTCTGTCCTTCCTCCAGTCTTCCCAGTTCTACCCTCCATCCTACTTCCCCTCTCCCCAGAGGCACTGGTCTTCCATTTCTCTTCAAAAAAGAGCAGGCCCCCCAGGGATATCAACTGAACATGGTATCATAACAGAGTGCAATAAGGCTAGGCCAAAACCCTTATATTCAGGATGGAGGAGTCAACCTAGTGGAAGGAATGGGGTTTCAAGAGTAGACAATAAAATCAGCTAAATCCCCACCCCTACATTTAGGAGACTGTATCTACAGTTATAATCTCAGAAAATTTAATAATAGTGAAGAAGAGATATGAGAATGTCAGCTATCAACTTGACACAATCTAGAAGAATCACCTGGGAGCTAGCCCTCTAGGAATGTCTATAGCATATTATCTTGATTTCATTCACTGGGGTTGGAAATCCTGTCTACTGTGGATGGTATCATCCCCTGGGCAAGGGAGAAATTGAGCCAAAGTCTGGGATATATCCATTGTTCTCTGCTTCTAACTGTAAATTAAGGTGACCAGCTGCTTCAAGCTCCTGCTTCTTTGACTTCCCTTCCATGCTGGACTATATAGCTCAGAGCTGCGACATAAATCACCCTTTTTTTCTTTAGGGTGCTTTCATCAGAGTGTCCTCTCATACCCACAGTAAGAAAAATAAGGAAGTGGCCAAAATTGCTAATGTAGCAAGTATAATTTGAATATTTAATCCTTTGTGTTAAGTTGGCCCAAGATTATATGGGATCGATATGGGATAGTTCTTAATCCCTGTAAGATTAAGTTTAGTTTTTATGTATATAGATGTGCACGGCATACATGTGCAGGCACATATTGAGGCCAGAAGAAAGGGCTGGACCAGTGGAGCTAGACGTAAAGATCGTTGTGAACCACTCAACGTGGGGCTGGGAATGAACCACTGGTCTCCTGGAAAAAAAAGCAAGAAAGCCTCTGAAGCATGGAGCCTTCTCTTCAGCCCCCAGGGAAGGATGGTTCTTTACAAGTGTATAAACACAAATGAAATCTTTTATTTCAATATTCTCAGTGCTGGATGTATTGTTATATATAGGAACAGATACAAGTTTTTAGTAAACTAAGCTCAGTGGTAGAGCACTTGCCTAGCTCACCCCCAGCTCTAGGTTCAATCTTCAACAGCATAGAAACAAATACATCTTGATATCAAGGCAAAGTGACAAATATTGCTATGAATAATACAAATGTCAATATGTTTCCTGGGGAGAATGTTCATTTCCAGTGTTCTAGAAAAATCTATTTCAGATTGTAAACTGTCTAAATTCCTTTATTGATTTTTTTTTTTCAAAATACAGGGGAAAATTTAAAACGCAGTCTGACAAAACACAAAACAAACATCACCCCTCACCACTCTTTTTTTTCCTTATACATTATTGGGAGTCTTTCATTTAGCAGCAGTTTAGACACAAAGAAACCAAACAGTGAATGATAATGAGTTTTAAGCTTAGGAATTTCTTAGAAGAGTTAATGGAAAGAAGATTTAAGAATTGCATAATTAATGGCTGGAGAGTTTAGTGGTTAGGAACACTGACTGCTCTAGCCGAGCAGCTGAGTTTAATTTTTAGTACTTGTCAGCTCATAAGCATCTGGAACTCCAGTTCCAGAGGAAGCTGATGCCCTTCTTGTGCATTATATACAGGTGGCATACATATACCATGCTGCCAAATGCCCACAGATATATAAAATAAAAATATATAAATCTTTACAAACTACTATTACTATTACAGTTACTAGAAAACATTTTAGAACAGATCTTTCCACACTATGGAAGTTAATTTTGCCTTAATATCCCAAACACAGGTTTCTATCAAGCTGAAGTATGTCTAGAGAAGATATAAGCAGTTGTTCTAAGATTTCTTGACCACATCAGACATCAATTTGCACTTACAGTATATTTTCAAGAGGCTCCACTAAAACCTTGGTAATCATACTAGTCTCTTTAGTTTAGTAACACGAGATTTTAAGTTAGGTCATAGGTCCAACTGCTTTTCCTTTGTGTTAATACAAAAATGACTCTGTACTCCTAAATTTATTGCATACTTTCAACACTTAGTTGGATTTACTTTAATTTGTATAATGTTATAGACACTAGTTGTTCTATATTATATCTCTCTCCTATGCTATATAGTTGCTTGATTTTAGCATTATAGTCTTCTGGTTTTTCACATTTTGATTTTGGAGGCTGTAGTCTTCAGAGGGTTCAGTGTGCACAGTTTTTGTCTGTGATTTCTTCATCCTTCTCATGGCGCGGTGCTGTAAAGATGAGCCATGGCTGAGTCAAATCCACAATGATACTCTTTCCTTTGGCTTGCAGTTTCTAAGTCCCACTATATCCACATTGCATGTGTTTTATTTATAAATTACAAAAATAAAAATACTGTCTTGCATTTACATTTTTACTTAAATATATTTTAAATTCTAACAAGGCAAATACAACAGATACTTAGCAATAGTACTGTTTTCTAATTCCTCCCACAGGCATAGAGATTGAACCAAAGCCTTGTGTTTGTGACGCAAGTATTCTAACCCTGAACTAACTCCCAAACCTCAGAAGAATCAGTTTTTAATTAAATACCCTTCTCACTTTCCCTTCCTACAGCCTCTATAGATTCTTCTTTATCTTATTCTTTATATGTTGTCATTTTAATAGATCAAAGTTCTTATATAGAATTATAATATTTAAGCTTATGACAATTTGTGCATTATACATTCACCTTGTTTTAAAATCCCCTAAGTGACTCAGTGTGGAATTAAGGCTTTTGTTCTGTTGTTCTAGATTCAATAGACTTAGAACACTTATCAAAGCCTCCAGAGCACATTCCAAATTGATGTCAAAATTGCTAACCCTACAAAACAATCCATTGTAGGAGCAGGTTCTATGACCTTAGCACCAACTCATTGGTCCTTCAGTTGGCTTAGGTCAATCTCAGTCTTCCTGGATTATTCTCTAAGACAATCATGCTCTTGCCTCAGGACCTATTTCATGTCTTCCCTCTCCCTGATGCTCAGTTAATGTTTACGATACCCATATGTCTGCTTCCATTGCCCCTGCTCAGCAAAGCCTATCATGATCAGTCTTCAATACCCTGCCTCATCAAAGCATCCTGCATTTTCTTTCCATTGTACTGTATTATTTTAAAATCAGTACTTAATTTACATATGTGATAATTATATAAATGAATCTAAATTATGAAAAGACAGTTACTTTTTTCAGTTTTTTTTTTTAAATCATCTGGACAGGGTCTTACTATGTAGCCCAAGCTACCCTAGAATTTATGAAATAGCTTAAGCTGGTTTTAAACCCAAGGCAGTTCTCCTTCCCCTGCCTCTGAGGGCTAAGACTATGGACATTAGCCATCATGCCTCATTTCATGTCTATTTTTAATACTTGTGTGTTTCTACTAACTATCTTTCATCAGATACACAAAAGCATGTGTTCTGTGAAACTGAATATATTAATTTTATTCTTCTAACTCTCAAAAATTTAACTTAATTTATTATAATTTTATTATTGTTGCCTCTTTATTGTGATAAGATGAAATGGTTTTACATATCTGCTCATGAATTTCTGAATGTCTTTTGAAAAAAGTTAAATGGAGATCTCTCCCAAAATTTCAATATACACTGTGGCAAATAACAGCAATATACTTTCTTTCACCTTTTCATCCCTAACAGACTTAAATAGGTAATCAATTTTTCTAGTAGTCATGATAGGTTAACTTATTAGTTTGTTAATATACTTAATTCTTTACCTTTTCAAAATAATTTGTAAAGACTCTCTCATTGGAGACATTATTATTTAATACAAATACTATTAAGAAGCATGGTCTTTGAAGTCTGGCAGATGTAGGTATTTACACAGATCCTGACATTTTCTAGTTGTTTGGTCTCAGATGCTATCCCCGTGTGATTCTAAGCTGAGTTAGGGGCTGCCATGGTATCCTGTGTTTGAGGCTGACAGCCGAGCTCTGAATATTTTCCTGGTACAAAGGCATGCGTGACCTAGATGTGGTTGGCAGGTCCATATCCTCTCCTGGGCACAGTCTTCTGGGTCTCATTTATATCTAACTCAGTCTGTATGTTTCACTTGGAAGTTGCAGTGATTCTTGTAAAGTGTCCTTTGCTAATCTGTCAGGTTTAATACCTCCTGGACATCATGTGAGAGTTGACTGCAGGGCTCAGTGAGCATTTGTCTGCAGATGGGCTGAAAGCAGAAATTGCAGGCAGTATATGCTCCACAGCTTCTGCCTCACCCTTCAGCCTGTGCCTTTGCTGTTGTAGCACAGTCTTATCTGCAGACAGAATGTGGATGAGTCGGGGTGCCAGACTTCTAATAGAGTTCACTTACAGAGGCAAGCGTCTATCAGATTTCTTCTGCAAATTGGAGCTTGTTGACTCCAGAATAGTAATTTTAGGGCTGGAAAGATGGCACAGTCAGTAAGGTGTTTGCTGTATAAACAAGAGAACTTCTGTAGCATCCTAAGAACATTTGTAAGTAAGTGGGCATGGCAGCTCTGCTTCTGCTTGTTATCCCTGTACCAAGGGCAATTTTTGGGACTCTCCTGACAGCCAGCATGGTATAATTGAACTCTTGGCCACTGAGTGTTTATTCCTTAAAATGTAAAATAGAAGGGACCTGAGTAAAAACAATTGAAGTTGATATCCGTCTTCATGTGCATTTGTACATATGCATATCTGTACACAAATTAATGTGCTACACAGATACACAAACGTACACCTCATAGTTTTCCTGATCCTTCCATGAAATGATTGACATGCAGACACATGTGCTGTCAGCATTTCCTGTGGCAGCCTCACTTTTCTAGCAGCTTAACTATATATTTTTGACCAGTTACTCTAAGATGTATTTACAAGTTCTTCAGACAAAATTCAATGGAATTCTTAAAACTCTTTAAAATTATGCTTTGTGCAATTCTCTTATATTAATTTAACACAATATGGATATGTGTTATTTTTTCTCTCTTTCTGCCTTCAGAATGCTGGAGGCACCAAAGATCAGTACTGGCTTGCAGTTGTAGACTTAGCTTTAACTGCTACTGATTTTGGTAGCTAAGTAGAATCTCCTTACTGAAACTTCTTTTCAAGATGTGCCGCAGTGAAGAATGCCATACACAGCCTATGTGTTTAAAATTTGAAGCCATAGTTATTTTGGAAATCAAACATATATTAATTGGAAGTTTCTGTGACTGTTCATGGGGGACACATTATTCACCCATTCCATACTCCTTGTGAGATATAGTCACTTAAATGATATTTCACTTTTATTTGATAAGATACCAACTTAAAATGATTTTATTACAAAATATGGCCCACTGAAATTCTATCATGCCACCAGCAGAAAAAAATCCAAACACATGCAGAACCAAATAGACATTATATACACCCCATTAGAAAGCCTATGTAAATGACAGAATTAGAATTAGACATTCTAACAGACATTGCTTATGCTGTAGTTGTTATCTGTTTTATGTATCACATTATTACAAGAAACTAGCCTGCTTTCCTTGACTGAGACCCACACTTGTGACAACTTGAACAGACTTGATTTCAGAAAATCCTATTTTAGTATAACACCTCATAGTTGTAAAACACCATAGCTTCTTTTACTGATCATTTAGGTCTCATTACAAAGCCAACTTGTTGCAAAAGTCTCTCTTAACAACTGTATCCAGTCCATCTACTTCTGCATCACTTTTGTGCTCCACTCCTTTTTCTTCTCTATTTAACCAACAGTTATTAATATCATGTATTTACTTATTTATTTTTATTGCATGTCTTCCTCTTGTAATTCCATAACAACAGTGTGGTAGAAGCAAATGTTTTTCTGTTGTCCAAACTGGTACCTGGAATGGAGCAGATGTTCCATAAATGGGTGTCAAATGGATAACTAGAAAAATATTTTCTGTTGGTGAGGCACTTATTAGTGCTGTCAATTTATAAAAAGGAAAACTGAGTTTGCAAATGGAAGGTCAAAGGGTAAAGACAGGTTTCTAAGTTCTTTGTTCCCTGACTATTCATTCAGCCTAACATGGGTCAGTGACAGACACAGAGACTGGGTAGATAGTATGTGATTGTCCATTTTTTCTTCAGATGTCTTCTCACCTAATGATGGTGGTGGGAGAGGTGAAGAATGGTCTTCATCTCTGCAACAGAGCCAAAGTGTCATTGGAAACTGGTGTAAAGTCTCATATCTGATGCATCATCTCCAACCAAGCCCTGTGGCTTTGTTTTCCCAATTCAAATGTATACTGTGACCAGTGACATCAGAGACCATGTAAAGACCACAAATGCATATCTAGTATATAGAGGGATATATGCGTGAACAAAACAGATGCTATGGGAAATGGGAGGGGCCACATCCTGATATATATTTTAGAAACTGAAACTAACAGGTTGTTGGAGAAGTTCTCAAAGGAAAAAATGCATTGAGTAAGTTTTATTTTCCTTGGGAAACATAGTATGTGCCTGGCTTCATTAAATACAAATTTGAGGGACTAGACTTGTGGCCCTGTACTTACGAGAATTGCTGGTCTATCAGAGGACCTGAATTCAGTTTCCAGCATTCATGATGGACAGATTGCAACTACCTGAAAGTGTTAATGCTCTCTTCTGGCCTATGTAGGTACTCCCATATGTAGAGCATACACACACACACACACACACACACACACACACACACACACACTCACACATAATTTAAAGGAATATATATATATATATGTGTATGTGTGTGTGTGTGTATGTATGTGTGATATTTATAATTTCAACCTTGAATTGCTAGTGAAACCTATAATGGTTGGTAGTCAAAAATACAGTTTAGGTGGTGCCTCTATATGGAATATGTTCTTCTAGATGGACCGCCTTGTATGTCTTCAATGGAAGAGGATGTGGCCAGCCTCAGAGACTTGATGTGTGAGGGTGGGGATACCCAGTGAGTCCCCACCCACTCAGAGAAGAAGGGGAGTGGAGTGGAGAAAAGAATTGTGAGAGGGTGTGACCAAGAGGGGGACAGTGAGTGGGATGTGAAGTGAATACCTTTTTAAAAAAAGCATTAAAAAATGCAGCCTAGAAAACAAAAGGGAATAACTCCACAGTTTAAAAGTTCACAATCAGGGGGTAAGCAAACAATCATTCTACATTTATAACTTTAATGAGAAATCTTGGATAAGAATGAAATCTTCCTAGCTAGAACTAGTAATTGAAGTTCTAGCTAGAGCAATTAGACAACAAAAGGAGGTCAAAGGGATACAAATTGGTAAGGAAGAAATCAAATTATCACTATTTGCAGATGATATGATCGTATACCTAAGTGACCCGAAAAACTCCACCAGAGAACTACTACAGCTGATAAACAACTTCAGCAAAGTGGCCGGATACAAAATTAACTCAAACAAATCAGTAGCCTTCCTATACACAAAGGATAAACAGGCTGAGAAAGAAATTAGGGAAATGACACCCTTCACAATAGTCACAAACAATATAAAGTATCTTGGTGTGACTCTAACCAAGCACGTGAAAGATCTGTACGACAAGAACTTCAAGTCTCTGAAGAAAGAAATCGAAGAAGACC
>JAPYYD010005339.1:0-12220 GCA_028551405.1 Uromys caudimaculatus | reverse complement strand
GACCTAAGACAATAGGCATACATCAAAAGTTATGTTTGATCTCCATGACGGGTAATAAAGAGCAATATAGACACCGACCTAATACAGGCACGGTCACCTAGCTACTCTTTACCCTAGGCGGGATTATGGAAAACCAGTAAATCTTGTGCCCCCTTCCAACTCATCTTTAAAAAACAAAAAAGGGGAAATTGTGCCCTTCCCCCAGCCTTGAGCAGGCTAAATAGACCTTAAGCTTTTGCCACAGTTGGATCTGGGTGGAGTCTTCTGCCTTGCTGCACCTGCAATTTCCTACAGGAGTAGAGTGCCTGCTGAGATTGCTTTGCAACTCAGTCCAGTTGAAACAAATGATGGGGTCTGTGGGCTATCCCTATATAACAGCAGTGCTGAATACTAAATTTTGAGCCTTGATCAAAAACTTTGTTTAGGCTTCATCCTTCTCTCACACCCATTCCTTTTCATTTCCAGCCCGCTTTTCAGGTAACCCAGTTCATCCATGGTCACTGGATGTCTATGATGAACATACTTTAATTTTCCAAACTCTGAAAAATGAAACACATCCACTTGCCAAATTTCATTTCTTTGGATATCTTTAGGTTTACTTCCAGCAGGTAATGGAGTTTATTTTAGAAAGAAAAAGTAGGACAGTTTTTTATCATTTCTTTGGCTTGTTGCCAGGTTACAGAATTTTTTTTTCTTTAGTCATATTGACATGGTATCTCTTATGAAATTTTGAAACTTCTAATAAATTTTCTATTAATAACTGATTTATCTCTTTATTTCCTAGTGCCAATGGTCCTGACAAATCTGCATGAGATTGAAAGACCTCCGAGCTGGGGAGACCCTCACTCAAGTCTCGGGATGGTGCAACCCCCCAAGAACTCACGAAAGACCGTCCTTGCTGCAATCACACGAGGTTTATTCGGAGGTGTGGGGGACCAGTGCACTGGGGTCGAGCTCGTAACCTACGCAGAGGCAGAGGAGTTCGACCCTGAGCAGCTGAAGTCAGGGGTATTTAAAGAAAAAGCCATAAAGCAAGGAAATTCTATGCGTCATGGGAAGATATAGAATGTCCTAAGTTTATCACTCCTGCGGTTAGCTATTTCCTGAGACAAAAGGTGTAGGTTAGCCATTCATTCCTGCAGTTAGCTATTCCCTGGGACAAAGGGTGTAGGTTAGCTATTTTCCTGGGACAAAGATATGGATGGTTGCGATAACAACCCTGCTGTTAGCTATTTTCCCGAGACAAAAGGATGTATGTTAGCCATTAGGCGGTGGAATATGGCTATATTATCTCTGGCTTTAATTTGCTAAGGGGTGTCTAACTTCCCTATAATGGGCTCGGGTCTTTCAAGATCAAATATGATTTATATTATAATGGACGATCTCTGTTTAGAATTAGCTGTTGTAGTTGCATAAATAATAAAGTAAATTCTGAATCATCTGGAATATATTCAGCAATTTCTATATGTAAAACAACTCTTTCTGCATATTGAGAGTCAGTAACTATATTAAGAGATTCTGGAAAATCTAATGAAACCATGATAATAACATAACGTTCTGATATTTGAATGGAAGCATATCAATTTTTAATTACTTTACTTATATTTCCTGACTTGTAAGCTGCCATTCCTAATTCATTGGCACCTTATAAAAGATAGGAGCTTTATAAATTGGTGTTCCTCTTACTGTATGAGGAAGAATCCAATCCAATTTCATATATATATATATATATATATATATATATATATATATATATATATATATAATCACTTTGCTTTGGGGGTATTTGTTGTTGATTTCTCCCCTAGAAATTAATGTAGACTCTGCCAGTCTTCATTGATTATACATTATGAGGTAATTTCAGCATTTCTATAAGGCACTATTATCTCTGCTGGATCTGTTCCTGATAATTAGTGAAGTCTTATTCTTCTGTTCACAACCAAATCAGAAGAAACCTTTTCTATATAAGTTTTTAACTTTTTACTCTGCTTGTGTGCTAAAATTATCCAGTCTAAGATATTATCTTCTGTCTGCATAAGAATGCCTGTGGGAGAATTAATAGAAAGCAAAATAACTAAGGTACAATCAAGCTTTGGATCCCAGTAATTCACACGTGCATCCTATAATCACTTTTCTACCAGCGCCAATTCTCTCTCACCTTCAGCTGGCTATTATCTTGGACTATTTAAGTCCAAATCGCCTTGTAAGGTTTGAAACAAATTACTTAGCTCTTGAATAACTAATCCAGTTGTGGACCATAGCTAGTTAATATCTCCTGTCATTTTTTGAAAATCATTAAGAGTTTGTAATCTATCTCTTCTGATCTGTACTTTTTGTGGATCAATTTTCTGTAGACATATCTTATATTCTACATAATTGCTAGAATTTCTTCCTTGTATTTTTTCAGGAGCAATTTTAAATCCTTAGCAAGGCAATACAGAAATAACTATTTTATTTCTAATGATTGTTGTACAAAATATTGACACAATGTGGGACTGTTTACCATTCCTTGCGAAAAGACATTCCACTGGTATCTTTTAGTAGGCTGTTTATGGTTAAACGTAGGTCTAGTGGAAGCAAACTTTTCTCTATCTTGTTCTTGCAGGGGTATTGCAAAAAAAAAAAAAGCAATCTTTTAAATCAATCACTATAATAAACAATGTCTTAGGTAACAAAGGATTTAAAAGGACTTTATATTATACGGAACGCCTGGGTTCCTTATAATTAATAATTAAATAGTTTTAATAATTATAGTCACCTTATTAATTGCTTGTAAACCATTTATAATCTCCCATTTTCCAGATTTCGCTCTAATGACAAATTAGAATTCCACGGGCTGGTGGACTCTTCTATATGCTGAGCCTCTAGTGGTTCTTGGACTGGCTGTTCTAGTGCCTGTATCTTTCTCTTATTTAAGAACAATGCTCTATCCAAACAGTGACCAGTTGACCCTCCTTATAAATTTAGAGGGACAACACCTGCTGTATCCTGCCTATGGACAGCCTGGGTGCTCTGTAACTGTTTTTGATAACAATTTTCAATACCTTTATCAGAAACAACTATTTTATGGCTTGTCCCTGAAGTTGAAGGAATTCTAATCTGTGTTTCCCACTGTTGCAATAGATCTCTTCCCCATAAATTTATGACTATGCCTGTCACTTATGGCCTTAATCTCTATATCAGGCCTTCTGGTCCTATACATTTAATCCATTTTAGATTTTGTTTTATCTGAGACAAAGCCCAAATTCCTAGGAGCTGGGTAGATACTTTTCAAAGTAGCCAAGTAGGATACCAAAATCTTGTGAAATTATTGTTATATCTTCCCAGGTATCCACTTGGCCTTCAATCTTAATTCCATCTAATTGTAATCTCAACTTTGGTCTCTAATCACTTACACCAGTTTGCCAAATTATTTGTTTTCTTGTTCTTTTAAAATCCATTGTTCTATCCACTGGAGTAGTTAAGCTTAGATAATTACTGTCTATCATATCAGGCATTACTCTTTCTAGTTGCTCTCTAAAACAGTCTCTCCTTGGCTGACAGGGTACAACGGTCTCCTGTTGATTTTTATTGGGGCCCAAGCAAAGTCCCTCAGGAAGTTTCTTCACTGTAAGAAATTGCTTCCTATATCTCTGGATGATCTGCAGTCATAAGCCCTGTGCCTTGCCCTTTCCTTATCTTTTATATGTTCCAGGAAGCTTTCTATCTGGGTTATCATTAGAAAAAAATATGATTCTTAGGAACTGTTTGTCTATAGCCTTTTAGGAAATCACTTGGTCTTCCACAGCCCTAAGCATCAAACAGTTTGAGCTCTCATACTTTTAGCAATTGCCTGTCCTATCATAGCAGATTTGAAACCATTAGATCCAATATACACAGTAGTTTTAATCCATTTATAAATAGGCACAGATCTAGCTTTTAAAGGTCTAACATACTTTTTGCATTTAGTGATAGCTTTCTCAAAATCTAAAGATTCAATTAGTACTTCTCTTGCATCAGGATATGATATTTCTCTACTTATAGATGAAGTTAATCTTTACTAAAAATCAGTAAAAGATTAATTTGAGCTGTTGGTTATCTTGGTAAATGATTCTAATGGTTTTTCCTGTTGTTCACCTTTATCCCAAGCATTTAAAGCTACTGCACAACGTTCTCTAAGCCGGCATCATCAATCAGAATCTGCATTCATAACTCAACATTTTCACCTTCTCCTAGCAGTTGAGCCTTGATAATATTAATACTTCTAGTCCTATTACATTGCTCCATAGCTGTAGCCCCTTCTTTCCTCAAGGTTAACCATTGTAGCTGAGGGCCAAATTCCAATATAACCATCACTAAATCTGTCTAATTTTATGGAATTATAACATTTGACATGGTTCAGTTATTTAGTATTTGTTTCACATAAAGTGAGTGCATTCTGTATGCTCCTATTGACTCTTTAAATCTCCTTGGATTTAGAATTCCCATCCAAATTCATTGTAACCTTGTGGGTTTCTCTTATTTGGAGGTAATTGTCTTACAGTGGCTGGAAAAGCAATGGAATTTCTATACTGGTTTGCAATCTCATTATAAGGTGGTACTGAGGGATCCTAAGGGCTTTTCCAGTCCCACACCCTCCTTACAGCTTCCCCCTCACACCTGGGGTCAAGGCTAGGCCAAGTTCCATTCTCCACCCACAGGAACATTCTTGAGTAAAAAATTCTCAGAAAAACCACAGAATGTACTGACTGATAGTCACCTCACCCTCTGGAAAGTCCCAGATAGAGTTCAAATGCATGTTAAGATCTGTCCATGCTTGCTAGCCAATAGACTTAAAGATCAATATGCTTAGCCAATAAGTTTGAATTGTAACCTTGATGATATAACCTGTGCCCCTAAAAAGCATAAAAACTGCTTGTAATAGCCATTCAGGGTTGCTTCTAGTCCCTTGCCTTGAGGGACTAATTGAAGGTCAACCCCGACACACCAGAAAATAAACCTAAGTAAGTACCACTGACCAAGGGTCAGGGTTGTTACATTTGGGGACTCTTCCTTGGATTTCAGGAGACCCCCCCCCCAGTGACCACAGACCAGGCTGAGCTGATGGGAGGGAAAAGACTGAGCTCAGTAACAGGCACCTTCTGCTAAGTGTTTGTCTTTGTCTCTCTGTCTTTTGCTTTCACGTTTGGCTTGCAAGCACAGTGTCAGCTGGAAAGCATCTAGTCTGGTGCAGTCAATTGCAGTGGGCAGACATGCCTTAACACTGTGGGGAATCTTCAGGTTCCCCCTGAGGGAGTCAGGAGGACTCTGTTCCTTTTGGAAAGGTCAAGACACAATATCGGAGGAACCGACCAAATATTGCTATAACCTGGTTTCTACACCAGTGGTGGGGGTTAGGGTGGGTGGAGGGGGAACTGTCTCTGTGTTGATTGCCTTTCTCTGTATTCTTGGACTTGGACTGATGTTATTTTCGGACATGGGACAGGCTGAATCTGCCCCATTAAATATCCTAGTTAACCACTGGAGGGAAGTTAGGGAAAGAGAAGAAAACTTGTCAGTAGTAGCAAAGAAGAGCAAGTTAGTTACTCTCTGTTCCTTTGAATGGCACACCTTTGGAGTAGGGTGGCCACCCATAGGGACCTTCCACTTGCAGGTGATCAAATCAGTAGAGGAAAG
This sequence comes from Uromys caudimaculatus, assembly GCA_028551405.1. Lineage (NCBI taxonomy): Eukaryota > Metazoa > Chordata > Mammalia > Rodentia > Muridae > Uromys > Uromys caudimaculatus. The sequence goes on along the minus strand of JAPYYD010005339.1, from coordinate 6,565 downwards.
TGTCTTTAGGCCAGGATCCCTCAGGCACCCAGGCCAAGTGCCCTAAAGAGTTACCTGAAAGGATCTAGTGGAGGACTCTCCCTGCTTGGATAAAAGCCTTTTTGTCTCCCAAGACTCTTGAAAGTTCTGGCCATGAAGGGGAAAAGCAGTGTAGAGACCAATGTGTCTGGAAAGAACATCCTCCAGGACTCTTCCACAGTGGATCTGCTACTGATGGATCCTCCACCCCATTAACCCCTTACCATGGCCCCTCCTCAAGGATCTCCCTTGAGCCCTCATCCAGTGTCTCTTTACCTCTCCTCCAGCCCCAGCAAGGGGGAGGGTAGTGAGGGACACTTGGAACCAGAACCAGCCATGGGGGCCTGGAGCAAAGGGCCACTTCACCCAATACAGCAGTGGCCCTCCCCCTCTGAGTCTACAGATCCATAGTTGAGGATGGCAATCAGGCCATGCAATATTAGCCCTTCTCCTCGGCCAACTTGTACAACTGAAAGGCCAAACCCACCCCACCTTTCATATAACCCCAAGGGACTGATTAATCTCTTGGTGACTGTTTTATTTACTTATCAGGCCACCTGGGATGGCATACAACAGCTTATGAAGGTCCAATTCACTAATGAGGAGAGAGAAAGGATCCTCACTGAGGCCCGAAAGAATGTCCCCTAGAACACACACACACACACCCTCCGGAAAACTCAGCAGTCATTGATGCAGGATTCCCTTTAATCTGACCTGATTTGGACTTTAATTCAGCCAAAGATAAGGAGCACCTTAAGGTCTATTGCCAGGCTCTGTTGGCAGGTCTCAAGATAGCTGCCCGGTGCCCCACAAATTTGATCAAAGTTAAACAGGGATCAGATGAGTCACCTGTTGCCTTTCTAGTGTGGCTCATGGAGGCATTCTGTCAATATACACCCTATGACCCCAGTAGCAAGGATCACAAAACTCTTGTGACTATGACTTTTATGGACCAGACTAGTAGAGATATCAGGAAAAAGCTTCAGAGGCTAGAGGGACTACAGGAGAAGTCATTGAGGGATTTAGTGCAAGTTGCTGAGAAAGTCTACCACAACAGGGAGACAGAGGAGAAGTAGCAGAGAAAGAGAAAGGAAGACGATGAAAGGGAGATGAAAAATATAAAAGTGACAGGAAAGGAATTTACAGAGAATCTTGGCTATATTAGTTAAGGAAAAACTGAAAGGGAAAGCAGAGAAAAGAGACTCCAACTGAGGAGAAGCAGAAAATCCCTTGAAAAGGATCAGTGCACATGTTGCAAGGAGAGGGGCCACTGGGCCTGAGAGTGCCCAACAAACAGAAGCCAGGGGTGGGAAATACACTTCCTATCAGATGGTCTGCAACTAACTGGCCCAAAAGGAGAGCCCATATACAATCTGAATACCAGACTAGATGATGAGGATAAATTATTTAAAACCACCTTTACTCAGAACCAGGACTTGACTTGGTGGTTGGAAACATTTCTGTCAGCCTGGGCAGAAATGGAAGGGATGGGCAAAGCAAAACGTCATCCCCCCCCCCATAGTGGTAGAACTCAAGGTGCAGGCTATCCCAGTGTGTCTCAAACAATAACCTATGTCTCAAGAGTCACGAGAAGGAATTAAGTCACACATCTCCAGTCTCCTCTAGTTTGGGGAGTTGTGTATGTGCCATTTGGCCTGGAATACATCACTCCTGCCAGTTAGGAAGCCAGACACTAACAATTACTGCCCAGTCCAGGACTTATGAGAAGTAAACTGTTGAGTGGCTGACATCTACCCTACTGTACCTAACCCCTACACTCTGTTGAGTTCTTTGCCACCTTCTAGAATTTGGTACACAGTCTTAAACTTTATGGTGGCTGCACCACATGCTCTGGAGAGCGTGATAAGGCAGCCTCCTGACCGCTGGCTGATGAATGCCAGGATCACCCACTACTAGACTCTGCTTCTGAGCTCTGACCGAATCACCTTTTCTCCATCAGTGGGGCTCAAACCAGCCACCTTGCTACCCAACCCAGACCTCGCACCACCACCATCCCAGTGTCAAGAAATTCTAGCAGAAGCCAGGCTACCTGGTTTACATACAGGTGCAGTTTTTTTCTTGAAGGTAAAAAATGAATGGGTGCTGCCTTGGTGGACAGCATAAATATCATCTGGGCTGAACCTCTACCCCCCCCCCCCGAGCACGTCGGCACAGAAAGTGGCACTAACTGCCCTCACCAAAGCCTTGGAATTCGGGGTCAACAAGAAAATTAACATCTACACAGATAGCAGGTGTACCTTTGCCACAGCCCACATCCACAGGGCTATATACCAAGAGACAGGACTGCTCATATCAGAGGGAAAAGAAATATAAACAAATAGGAAACCTTGGATTTCTTGAATGCTCTGAGAGTGCAACTGTGAGTATTATTCATTGCCCAGGACCTCAGAAGGGAAGAGACTCAGTGGCCCCGGGCAATAACCAGGCAGATCAAGACTCGAGAAGTCTATGTAGTCTATGGCTCGAGAAGTGGCTATGCAGGAGCCTATGCCAGTTATGGGCCTGCAAGAGACACCGATTGGAAAATGAGATCTAACTAATGGATGGCCTCACTTGGAATATACTGAAGAAGAAAGGACTCAGATTGCTAGCCACCCTACTACCTGGAGAAGGAAGGACAGTGGCACACACAAGAAGGAAAAACTATATTCCCCAGGAAACAAGCTGATGACTTACTTGACCAAATGCATAGATGAACTCTTTTAGGGGATAAGAAGCTCATCCAATCAGTCAAAAGATCTAAGGTATATGTAATGGGCCTTAGGTTTTTAGCCAGACAGTAGAACAGTATAAGGTATGTCAGCAAATAAATACTTATGCAGCCAAGAGCAAATAGAGTCAAAGACCTAGGGGAGAATGACCTGGGGTATATCGGGAGGTCAATTTTACAGAAGATAAGCCAGGAAAATATGGCTACAAATACCTTCTAGTGTTTGTGGATATTTTCTCTGAATCGGATGAGGTTTTCCCCACTAAGCAAGAAACAGCTACCATGGTAGACAAGAAGATATTAGAAGAAATCTTCCTGAGGTTTGGAGTACCCAAGGTAATTGGATCAGATAATGGTTCTGCTTTTGTTTTTAAGGTAAGTCAGGGACTGGCAGAAATATTGGGGACTAATTGGAAGCTCCAGTATGTGTACCATACCCAGAGCTCAGGGCAGGTAGAGAGAATGAACAGAACCCTAAAAGAGACCTTAACTAAATTGACTTTGGAGACTGGAGCTGATTGAGTGGTGCTCCTTCCCATGGCCCTGTTCTGAGCCTGGAAAACCCCCTACCATTTTAACCTGACTTTTGAGATCCTGTTTGGTACCCCAACTCCCGTGGTACCTACTGGGCCCTCCCTGGAGGTATCCCAAATCACTGATAGGAACCTCTTCTTGAGGCTCCAAGCCCTTAAATCAATACAACATGAGATTTGGCCCAAACTGTCTGCCATATATGCTCCAAGGATGCCAGAGACCCCTCACTGCTTCCAGACTGATGACTAGGTCTACATCCAGAGGCAATGGGCACAGTTACTGGAATCCTGGTGGAAAGGACTCTTTCTGGTGCTGCTAATCACTACCACAGCCCTCAAGGTGGATGGTATTGAGAACTGGGTACACACTTCCATTGTGAAACCTGTGACAATTTGCTCAAGCTCAAGATCACTCAACCTTGATCATGACTGCCTAGTGGTACCTTTGGATAATGGTTCCTTCCTCCATCCTATGTGTTTGTCCACCACCAAACCTGTTACAGAACTCACTGTTTGTACCGATCTCATACAGACACTAAGAGAACAAAATTGCCAGCCCAGGCTACTATACCCAGCAAAACTCTCAATCACCATAGACAGAGAAACCAAGATATTCCATGACAAAACCAAATTTACACAATATCTTTCAACAAATCCAGCCCTACAAAGGATAATACATGGAAAACACCAACACAAGGAGGGAAACTACACCCTAGAAAAAGCAAGAAAGTAATCTTTCAACAAATCCAGAAGAAGATAGCCACACAAACATAATACCACCTCTAACAATAAAAATAGCAGGAAGTAACAATCACTTTTCCTTAATATCTCTTAACATCAATGGACCCAATTCCCCAATAAAAAGACATAGACTAACAGACTGGATAAGTAAAAAGAACCCAGCATTTTGATGCATACAGGAAACACACTTCAGTGACAAAGACAGACACTACCTCAGAGTAAAAGGTTGGGAAACAATTTTCCAAGCAAATGGCCCCAAGAAACAAGCTGGAGTAGCCATTCTAATATCGAATAAAATCAACTTTCAACCAAAAGTTATCAAAAAAGATAAGGAAGGACACATCATCTGGTCAAACAGAAATATTTAAGGGGTAACTTCAGCAAGTGTTACAGGTATCTGATGAATCTCAGTGCAACGGCCTTGGGAATTGCAAAGGAATGTTGCTCTTTGCTCAGAGTGAAGCTAACATATCTTCAAGGGAGAACATTGGAGGTATTTGAATTTTATGTTCACAATAGGGAGATGAGTCCTGTATATTTTAGGTGACTAGTATTTATTTTCATTGAATTTAGTCAGGAGTTGTCAACTTATTTGTAGTTGAGTGTGACAGTAGTAAGGTTTTCAAAGCCTACTGGAAACAAATCACACATTGTGTGCTATTTTGACTGAAGTCAACTTTCCTTTGTCATTTCAAAGGAGAAAAATGAATGGCCTATAAAACTGTAAGAGTTGATTTGTCAGAAATAATTTCCAATTGCATAATGTTTTTACAAAGTGATGTAATTCATTTTAAGTATATTTATAATGTGAAAGTATAACATGATGAAAATATTGGCTTCTAAAGTTTTAGCCAAAAAATAGCATTTTAATTATTATAGAAATGTCTGATAGTAATTTCATTATTGATTCTGTATTTAATTTTGACATGTTTCTCATGATTCACCATTGTATATAATACTGTGATAGATATCCCACAGTACATACATATTTTTGTAAACATAAATTCCTAGAAATAAGTTTACTAAATAAAATTTTATGCACAATTTATACTTTAGTAGTTGTTGGTAAAGTGTCCATTAGAAGTACTCTATTGATTTGTACTGTTATAAGGAAAATTTTTCTAAAATTCTCTAACAATTACATTTTATTATTATTTTTTGATACTTTATTTACATTTCAAATGTTTTCCCCTTTCGATGTCTCCCTTTGGTAACCCTCTATCCCATCTCCCATCTCCCTGCTTCTTTTTTTTTTTTTTTTTTTTTTGTGGTGGTGCATGCCTTTAATCTCCGCACTCAGGTGGAGAAGACAGCAGGTCTCTGTGAATTCAAAGCCAGATTGGTTCCCCATGCCCCCCACCTCTCTCCTACATCTATGACTGCGTTTAGCCTGTGATAGAGGTAGCAAGACCAGTGCCTAAGACACTTGAAAATGGATACACATCTTCATTTACCCTCTAGCAACTCCAGGCCTGGTGACACAGACACAGAGTCCCATGTTTTAGCATCATGACTAGGTCATCAAGTGAGATCCATAGCCTCAAAGCCTTGCCTCTGTGCCAGCCCTCCTGCCAGCCAGCTACTGGTTAGACACTGGGAAGATCACTCCACACTCAGTGAATGTTGTCTCATCATCTGTCAAGTGGTATACTGATACACTGACCTCAAAGGACTGTTCTGGGGCACTTGCTAAATAGGAGGATGGTATGATGCATTCAGGACACAGAGCTTACCTAACACCTGGTGTAAATGTCACTTTTATTTCCTCAGATGGAGGGATGAGATGGGAGCCATACCCCAGCTATGTGAATACACATTATTTAGGCTGAGCCTAGAGCACTTCTTTCTCTGTTCTAACTATCTCTAGGGCTACGAATGGACGCTCCTAGTTTCCATATAGTCTAATCTTCCAAGCTGACTGATTCAATCTGGCTTCTCTTGGTTTCTTTTTTTTTTTTTTTTTAATTATTATTTTTGATACTTTATTTACATTTCCAATGTTTCCCCTTTTCTGGGTCTCCTCTTTGGAAAAACCCTATACCCCCCCCCCCGCCGCTATGGGGGAATTCCACCTCCCACCCACCCACCCACCCATCCCCATATTCCCGCCTTGACATTCCCCTTTACTGGGGCCTCTAACATCCTCAGGCCCAAGGGCCTCTCCTCTCTCCCTGATGGCCATCGAGGTCATCCTCTGCCACATATGTGGTCCAAACCATGAGTCCAACGATGTGTATTCTTTGGTTGGTGGTCCAAACTCCAGGACGACCGGGGGGGTGTCAGGCCCATTGACGCTCTTGCTCCCTCCATGGGGCTGAAAATTACCTCAGCTCCTTCAGACCTTCCTCCAACTCCTCCATCTGGGACCTCACTCTCAGTCCAGAGGTTACTGTTAAGTGAAACTTGGGCATTCTGAACTTTTGCACTAATATCCGCTTATCAGTGAGTACGTACCATGTTCCTTCTTTTGTGACTGAGTTACCTCGCTCAGGATGATATTTTCAAGTTCCATCCATTGCCTGCCAATTTCATGAAGTCATTG
>JAPYYD010005338.1:0-12220 GCA_028551405.1 Uromys caudimaculatus | reverse complement strand
GGTGGAGCATGTGTCTTTATTACATGTTGGAGCATCTTCTGGGTATATGCCCAGGAGAGGTATAGCTGGGTCCTCAGGTAGTATTATGTCCATTTTTCTGAGGGTCTGCCAAACTGATTTCCAGAGTGGTTGTACCAACTTGCAATCCCACCAACAGTGGAGAAGTGTTCCTCTTTCTCCGCATCCTTACCAGCATCTGCTGTCACCTGAGTTTTTGATCTTGGCCATTCTGACTGGTGTGAGGTGGAATCTCAGACTTGTTTTGATTTGCATTTCCCTGATGACTAGGGATGTTGAGCATTTCTTTAGGTGCTTCTCAGCCCTGTGAATTTCCTCAGTTGAGAATTCTCTGTTTAGCTCTGTTCTGAAATCTTGTGTGGTGAAATCTTGCTTCATCTCCTTTATCAAAGAGCATTAGTTCCTAATGCCAGTGCCTTTAGGCTAAGGTATTACATAGTAGCTTGTGTTTAGACATCATGGACAGGCAGAGCTAAGTTTGTAAACTGGCTCTCTCACTTTATTACCTGTGATAGAGGCCAACTATCTTGACCTTTTGAAATCTCAATATCTTCTGTAAAGTGAAAGCAACCAAATAGGCTTCAATAAAGATTAAAATGATGTGCTCATAATATTATCAGAATGTTCAGATGCCTGTAGTTCTGATTGGAGAGTACCTACTGCAGAGAAGTACATGTCTTTGAGACAGATACCCAAAGGAAATCACTTTGTACTTTGGGAGGTTGTCGTTTCAGCTAGGATTGTCAGTTGAATAGCCTTGCAAATGTTTGTTTCTTGTCAGATATGCCTCTCCAAGTTTCTTATTACTCCCCAACTTCGTGCACAGTCTTCACATACCACAGAAAACAGTCTTTATGCTCTCAGATAAAAGATGAGTAGAGCTCTACCCTCTTTGAAAAAATGAACTACAGCAAACCCAAGGTGATCTTTCATGGACTGAATTCAGTTCAAGAAGATGGGAGTGGACAGGCCAGGTAAAGAGATGATTTAATGTTTACATATCCAAACAGAAGAAGATACCAGCAGCAAATATTTGTCTGAAATCTGGACTTGAAAGGGGCCTCTTCCACTGTACTTACAAAAGATGAATGAAGCAAATTATCACAAAGAGGTAGATATCCATTGTTAATAATTTGGGGACCGAATCTGAAAGAGGATAGCAAGTGATTTGATGCAGAGGAATTTTAAATACCAGGACTCACACCAGTTGACCAGGCTCCTTGTTTTATGTACTCTTTGTGAACACAATGAAGAAAGGGTGACAGTGCTGGGGTGACTTAGAAGTCTTCAAGTAGGGGATACATGGATTAGAACACAGAAACATTTTTTGTAACTTTTGATGCATATGTAAAAGCAGGCTGGTAGTTTATTGGTCCTGCCTCACTGAAGACATAAATACTGAGCTCAGGAGATATGTCAGTGGGTGAAGAAACTGTCCTCCAGCCTGGTGACCTGGTACCTATTGATGGAACACACAGAGTGGAAGAGAACACACTTCCACAGCTTTTCATCTAACCTATACATACACCCCACTAGCACACACAAAGTAAAGAAGCTCAAACTGCTGCTCGGAGTGAGAATTTTAATCTTTGTATCCTGCTGGCATGTCTATACCATAAATTAGAACGACTTCAAATCCACCAACATTCTAAAATTTGTTGACAATTCTGTCTCTTTGACACCTTGCTGCCTGATCATTTAGGCTCTAGGAGCTCTGTTTTTAAATAAATTATGAGGCATTGCTAAGTGGCTGTTCAGTGTCATGAATAATCTATTCAGTGTCATACCAGAAGCTCTCCAAATTGGATTTTTAGCACACAGAGTTTTTCTCCTGTCTATTCCAAATGTGGCTTTTAAAAGTTCTTATCCTGAAGTGAACTTGAAGTATAAGAACTCTCTTAGATGCTGGTAAACCGATGATTCACACTATGTCCTGTATGCATAGTTTGGTATACCTATTGTACAAAAATATTACAAACGGAAGCACATCAAACTTCATACCTCTGGAAATGATGAAGTGAGCTACAGGTTGTAAGTGTTGGGAGAGAACGTGCCTGCTATGCCTCTGGCCATGAATTTCATCTTCAGAAACACACAAAAAAGAATGCTAAAGAAAAGGCTCAGCATTGACAGTGCTTGTTTTACAAGCTTAAAGACTGTATTTTAATCCTCACAACTAAAAACTCAGGGAGTCTGGCTTTCTATCTGTAATCCCATTGCTCAAGAAACAGAAGCTCCTTAGAGCAAGCAGGCTTGCTAGTCTAATTTAAGGGTAAGCTCTGAGTTTCATGAGAGACATTTCCTCAGAGTATAAGGAAGAGAACCATTAATGAAGACATTCTCAACACTATCCAGGGCACTCTATACATAATAATACACACGCACACAGCAGAATGTAAAGGATAATTTGAAAATATATGTTAGTTCACATTCATATCAGTAGGCATGCATATACATTCACACGTGTCATACACATGAAAGAAAAACAAGAAATTCCTAAATGACCAAGGGAAAAGATGTTCAAGAACATCTCTACTGCTTTTATGCAATATCCTTAATATATCTGGTACTTAGTATTGATGATGGGGTTATGTGAAAGGTTAAAATCAGGCATTCAAAAATTTGTGTCCAAATCTCTCTCTCTCTCTCTCTCTCTCTCTCTCTCTCTCTCTCTCTCTTTCATTCTCTTTTTTGTTGTTGTTGTTGTTGTTTTGTTTGTTTGTTTGTTTTTTGAAACAGGGTTTCTCTGCGTAGCCCTGGCTGGCCTGGAACTCACTCTGTAGACCAGGCTAGCCTCCATCTCAGAATTCCTCTTGCCTCTGCCTCCCACGTGCTGGGATTAAAGGTGTGTGCCACCACTGCCCAGCTCCTTCATTCTCTTAATTGAAGTCAGAATTCAGCATTGAATATATTTCTTAGTCTTAGGTTCTATACATTATTTCTTGAGTAAGGTTTTTCTAACTAAACTTGGAACTCATCGATTTGGCTAGAATGGCTAGCCTCCAAGCCCAAGAGGCCACCTCCCTCTGACTCCTACAAACAAGGGTTACAAATGTGTGCCGCTTTTCCTTCCCTCCCCTCCCCTCCCCTCCCCTCCCCTCCCCTCCCCTTCCCTTCCCTTCCCTTCCCTTCCCTTCCCTTCCCTTCCCTTCCCTTCCCTTCCCTTCCCTTCCCTTCCCTCTCCTTCTCTCCTCTTCTCCTATCTTCTCCTTTCTTCTCTTTTCTAGTATATCTAGTATATACACACCGGGATATGGATCTCAGATCCTTATGTCTGTATGACAAATACTTCACTCACTATGCTATCTCTCATACCCAAGGCAATGTATTTAACCACAGCATGTTTTGATTCAAGGTCCAATAGTAGCTAAAAAAAGGAATATATATATATATATATATATATATATATATATATATATATATATATATACATATAATTTTTGTGACAAGTTTGTAAAACACCGGTTGACAGACTCTCCAAGATCAATTGAGAATGTAGACACTATTTTCAATACACAGGCATAGACAGGTATAGCTGGTGATTTCTTACTTTTATTTTTAGCAGTGAATAAGCTAAACACTGGAGTTTAGTATTATTCTTTCATAGAAGGTCTGACAAGATTCATGTTTCAAGTAAGAAAATAAAAAGTAAACATTTAAAAAAATATATTAAGAAATAGACCGTAATTTCACAATCAAGTATATTTAGAAACAAAACTTAATTTTGACAAATGGTGCTTCTGGTGCCTGTTTAATGTCAATGCTGTTAAGTGGTGATGGGATAGAGTAGCAACAGTCTTCCCTCTCTAGCCTGCAGCTCTAAGAACCTTGGCAATTCCATAGCTCTTTTTCTAAACCTCCTAAAATTAGTGCAGTGTGTGGAGGCTTAGTTCTCCACACATGTGGTGTGGAGGATTAATTCTCCATAGATGTAGAAGCAGATGCCTGGAGAGAGAGAGAGAGAGAGAGAGAGAGAGAGAGAGAGAGAGAGAGAGAGAGAGAGAGAGAGAGAGAGAGAACCTGAAATCAAGTGAAACAACACCTCAAACAAGGTTTAGAGCTCTTCTCCAGCTTTTCCCAAATGGAGAAAGGCCACCTTGAAATGCTCCCTTAGGCCCAGGCAGGCTGAGAGAAGGGTAATTGGATATGAAGTTAATGAAACATGTATCTTTTTTTGAGGCCTAGAAACAAAATAACTAAAAACTGCAACTCTGTCTCAATACAATTGGCTCTGTTGGAAAATTTTAGAGAAAATAAACTGTTCCACATTCTCATTTTTGCCTCTAAAGTCAACAAAATTTTAAAATCATACTCCCAGCAGAATGACTTCTTATTTCTCACTCCAAACTGAACAGCAAAGCAAGCACAAATCTGTAAAAATTTATGTGTACTTCAATATTGAAAAACAAAATAGAAGAGCCTTCAAAGAATATTTTCACAATCAAAAGCCATGCCTGATGAAAATATTGCAGGGGTAAGTGACCCTCATAAAGATGACAACACTGACACTCAGTATTCCATGTTCGCTAACTACCCAGAATGCTGGTCTCAATTAGAGATCTCCAGCAAATATCAGTGAAGCTAAAGGAAATTCTTTTCAGTAAGGTTGGGATAATAATGAAGGATGTACTCACTAAAGTCAAGGCTGCAGCCAAGGAGGTTCTGAGTGTGAAAGACTGTTGTTATCCATCACTATGTATTCACATTTTATGTTCTTTTAGAATAAAATTGTGATCTTCTTTTCTAAACTAAAGGCAGCATTTGTTTATTAACCTTTTTTGATATATACATGTATGTTCTTGTATGTGTGCATATTCATACAGCTGTGTTCCTGCATGTGGAAGTCTGTGATTTACTTCAGCTGTCTATATCTCTATCACTCATTATCCACTTAGGCAGTATCTTTTTGTCTAGTCTGGCTAGCATGCTCTGGGGACTCTCAGGATGTCATCACATCACATTGACTTTTATTGTGGGTCTTAGGGACCTTAATTCCATTCCTCATCATTTGATGGTAAGCACAGTCCCTCCTGAGTCATGTACACATGATCCAAACTCCAGACTCTAGAGACATCTCCAGTAGCATCACGCTGTACCTCTTTTCCCAGTTTTCTTTTCCTTGTGGTCTCCTGACAAATTTTACTTACAGGAAATTCACATGTATGAAGCAACTGTAAGTAAGAAAGTTCTGTTTTATAATTTAGAGTGGTATATTACTCCCAAACTGATAATTACTTACAGTGCTTGAATGAATCTAAACTTTGCCACATTTTTCTATAATTGAATGTTTTTAGGATCTTTAATTGTGTCTGTCTACCACTCTCAGACTAGAGTATAGATTCCTCAGGTACAATCCCAGACTTAACAACCTTGGACAAGTGACATAATTGAGTTTAGGCAAGTTATGTAAAGTATTTGACATATGTAAACAAATAACATGGCAGATATATCCTTAGCCAATATGATGGTGAATGTTAATTGTCAATTTTATAAAATCTAGAATTAGCTGAAAGGTGAGCCTCTGAGCATGTCTGTAGGAAACTGTCTTGATTGTGGTATTTTAGATGGGAATACCTGCCCACTATAGATGGCAGTATTCCCTCGCTAAGATCCTGAACTGAATAATAGTGGAGTAAGTGAGCTGAGCAATAGCATAACATTCATTGCTCCTTCTGATTATGGATGCCATGTGTCCAGCGACCTCAAACTCCTGCAATTGGAGGTTCCCTGGCATAATGGGTGATAACCTTGAGCCATAAACCAAAATGATCCTTTTCTCACTCACGTAGTTTTTGTTGGCAGAATTTTATCACAGTACAATAAACAAAAGAAAGTAAGATGGCCAATGAAATAGTCTTACTGACAATCAGATTTTTCCCCATGTTTTCCTATTTTTATAGATGACATACCAGACTCTATCCTAAAACCATTGGAATTGCAAGAAAGTGAGGAACACACTAAACTCTCTACAACTGATACTCTGATTTCCATTGGGATAGATCTACACTTGAACCAGGGCGTAAATATGATCTCATTATTTCTGAATAGGCTCAGGGCAGTGATTAGGCCCCATAGTCTTGTTACAAAAAGATGGCAGAGACACTATTGTTTAGCATTAACACATCTCAACTTTATTCACTGGACGGAGAAAGTATTTCCTACCCAGATGTTGTCTTCTTGCTTGTACTGTTGCCAGTTGTGCCCAGTATCACTGAACATCAGGTGATAGCTTGTCACCCAGTCAGAGCTCCCAAATCTTCCCTGTGTGGCCACTGCTGTAATCTGGAGCCACTGATGGGCACTGGAATCTGCTGGGGACCAACCACCAGTTCCTGGAATAGGATAAAAGAGAGACTTGTAATATGCCTTAGGAAGTCACCATTTTCTATGTCAAAGATCTACGGAACTATGTTCATTTAAGGCATAGTTTCTGCCGCTGAAATTAAACTCCTAGGACTTTCAGAACCAATTTTCTATCCCGTGTCCCAGGGCCCTAGGTTCAGGGAAAGTGCAGTGTTTATGGTGCTTCCTACTATTCTCTTCTTTCCTTCTCCCATTCTTCTCTCATTTACTACTTCTTTCCTTTTTGTATAAATCTGTACTATTCGCTTACTAGGGGATGCATATCTCAGTGTGGATACAATGCTGAAAGACGACATTCATTGAGCCTTCCTTGGACATCATTTATTCATTTAACCTTTACTGGCAATGAGGAGAATGCTGGATGAAAGGGTGGAAAGTTCAAAGAAAGCCTGTGGGGAACCTTCACAAGAGAAAGACAGACATTACAATGCTGATACAGGGGACAGAATGTCTTAGGAGGTGCTTAAAAAGGCTTTTCAAATACAGAGGCAGGGAAGCTGAAACCTGAGGCCAGGATAGACATTCCTGGAAAGGTGGGAAACAGTCAGTTCTGCAATGACCCATGTTAAGGGAACAAAGGAGGTAATGGTATATGCACAGCTCCAGTACATAAAGGAAGTTGGTGTGTTTCATGTACATCAAGGACTTTGTAACAGCTGCTTGGCTCCTAGACTGTTCATGAAATTTGTACTCTGTAGAAAATCAATGTCCATTCTCTTGGAACTAGAAGACTTATGGCTTAAAGTTTTTGTTTCTATCTCAAGTAGGACAAAATAAATCTGTATAAACTTTTACTGACTGCTGAATTTCAAGACTTTTGGAAGTCTGAGATGAGGGGCATTGCACGGAGTCTTATGATATGAACAGGTGTGTGGTGATAATCAACCAAATTGCTGTACCTTTTGTGGAGAACTTGAGAGGAAAGTGCTACTAAGGATAGAGTAATAGATTTACCTTTTCCTTAAATCATATGCTCATTCCTGTGATGCTCTAGTTTACCTCCAATCAAGTGGAAGGGCATTTACTCAGACCTTTCATTTAGCAAAGTAACTTTCTGTATTCTAGTCCCCAGTGAACATTCCCTTGGATGCAGCTTTATTAGCTCAGAGACTTTCTGTATCCTGGTATCCAATACACAGTTCAGCACTATAAGGGACTAAATATATTGATTCTGTAGCTGGGGGAAGGAAGGCAGGGCCATTCCTGATCTTTAGACATGCGTAAGATGTGGGGACTATCTTCCAGCATCTGCTTGTCTCCACTAATATTGTTTGATAAGTCTCCTTTCATTTCCACTAACTAAATAAGATTTAAAGCAGGGATGGATAAAGGTCAATGACTGTAATCTACTCTGAAAAGTATTCTGCTTAGTTGTTAGTAAAACACAAGGTAGATACTGAGGTACACTGATACTTCCACTATTGCTGTAGTAAGAGTGTATATGTGTATGTGGTGTACGTGTGGGCAGAGAAGTAACTGAATATTTTAGCTTCCCATAGTATTACAGCTATGACCATGAGACTGTGATCTTAAGAATAAAACTGTAAGTAGACTTTTGGTTGCCCTCTTTGCCTCCCATTTTCACCTTCTCATGACAGATACTGTAAAAAAGGTCTAAAGGATATGGCAACAACTGCTGGTAAAGATGCCACATGTCTGTACCATCATATGGAGGGAAGCACCCATGCACCTGTAAGATGGAGTCAATCAACAGTGGGGATATGAATCAATACTTATTGTAATTCAGCTATTATATACTGGAATTTACAGTGCTCATTCTGTTTTTACTTCCTGCACGATGTCCTCGGATAGAAATAGCATCCATCCCCTGATATAGTCAACCAAAGAGATGCAGAAGGTTTCGAAGAGAGTTGTGAGAAATCCAGCTCCTTGGGGATTATTTTGTAACAGGAAAATAATGTGCCCAATTCCCCAAAAAATCTCAGGCTGAGGAAATGACAGAGTGAAAAAGGTTTGCTCCTATGTCTGACCACCTGACTTAAATCTTAAGAACCACATGGTAGAAAGAGGGAACTTATTTTAAGTTGTTTCACATGAGTACATACACGCACACACACACACATACACGCACACGCATACGCATGCGCACGCGCACATGCACACACAAACACCAAGTTAGAATGTTGGTGGTATGAAAATAGAACTTGGGATAACAGAACAGGAGGGGTTAAGTGGAATGGAAGATAAGAGGGTAAAGGAGTGAATATAGAGAGGCATGACAAACTTTTGAAAATGCCACATCAAAACCTAGTGCTATTGAAGCTTCCTACAATATATGGAGAGACATATATACAAGAAGAGTTTGACTTCAGTTAGGCTATAATGAGAGGCAGTGTCTCTTTACAGAGTATAGATTCCCAAGTAAAAAAAACAGGGCTAGGCATTGGTTACATATATGTCAATTGTTAATCAGTTTGGTGAACGGGATTCCATATTCTCTTAAAATATTACAAGCTAATGCCATTGTATTTATTTGTCCCTCAGTTCTTGAAGGCAGGACACTACTTTTGAAGACAGCATATACTTGAGTCATAAGACATGGAGAAATCAAACTTGTATTGATTTTTAGACTTCATCCCTATGGGCTAGCATCAACAGTGTTGGAAGATGCTATGCAGACTACCAAAGGGGAAAAACTAGTCATCAGTCTTATTTAGCTGTGAATCAAGTGAGCTCCAATAATGACAGCCTTGGCAAGTCATGCATTGACCCAGCCCACTGGGACACTGAACAGGGGTCCTGAGGGGCGACAACTACTACACAAAGAGAAACAGAGACAAGTGTAGAGTGGTGGCAAGACAGAGTTCTGATCAAGCCACAAAGATGAACTTTATTTCCAAGCTTTTTATAGGGTACAAGTAGAAGGAAGTATGAGAATATTAAACAATATAGAAGGACTCTTAAACAATGTTATAAGGGCTTTAGACAATGCTATAGGGGTGGGGAGATTATAAGGAGTACAGGTTCCCAGCCACCAGGACATGTTGCT
Organism: Uromys caudimaculatus; assembly: GCA_028551405.1. Classification (NCBI taxonomy): domain Eukaryota; kingdom Metazoa; phylum Chordata; class Mammalia; order Rodentia; family Muridae; genus Uromys; species Uromys caudimaculatus. Next base: position 2,829 of record JAPYYD010005338.1, on the reverse strand, counting down.
AAGGCAACCATCTATGCTCTACTGATCACCTAACTATAAGGGAGTCATACTGACCTGGGGAAGAACCCATCTCCCAGGAGATGGAACCTAAACAGAAGCCTAGTTCTCTGGAGCCTGAAACTCAGGCCTACTTTTACCTACAAGCCTAACTTCTACCAAAAATGGCTCCTCTCAGGCTAATAAGAAAGCTGCAGATCTGTTGGTTCCCGACATCTCCTCCCTTTTTATTTATTTTAAGAGCAATGTGATAGCCAGTGAGCAGAAAGAACCTGTCTTATAGACAGGTGGACTTTAACCAGGGAGCGGGAGTATTGACACTGATTCCTCTAGGAAATCTCTTATTTTTGAGATAACCCTAATATGGTGCCTTTTTGAGAGGAAAGGTTCTAGGTGCCTTACTGATGGTTAAGGAACACCTCTGGACACCAACCTTTATGCAAATCAGGTTTACTCCACAGGAGACTCAGAGACAGAATGCATGGTCCTCCCCTTGCAGTGCTTAGCCTTGCATCTCTCCTGATGCCCACGCCGCTCTTGAGCAGGTGTGCACAAATCTGAGTTTTGTGCAGCTCTCATAGGACTCACTAGCCTCAGGCAACTCAATGCCTCGGTCAATCAAATCAAGGCGATGGTAGTGTATTTGAATGGGTTGAGATGCCAAGGAGTCAATCCGCTGCTTTAAATATCAATCTAAATCTTTTTAAATACTCAAAACATTAATAACATTTTTTGCTACATGATTAACAAAAGTAGCTGTCTTAACTTTTTATATCAAAGCAATTGTAAAAGCAGTGGTGCTAGTTATTAATATAATTAAAGTTGCTATATCAGCAATGATCAAGCCCGTTACCCTCTTACTTCTGTCCAAAGTCTATCTCATTTCTTCTAGTACTATTAAGCCTTTTTTAGAATACCAAAGTCCTGTTAAACTCACAAGCAATAAAACAAAGGCTAGTTGATAGATCACCATAACAGACATGCCAGATTTTAACACTCTAACACAGTTAAAAGGCATACAATCAATACAACTTACATTAAATTCTGTAAAAGAAACAAAATTTTAACATGACCAATTAATAAAAGATTAGGAACCCCCAGAGATAATCCCCTTCTCTTGTTAACACAACATCATAGAGAACTATAGCTAACTTCCGAATATGTCTTTGAGAATGTCCATAAGCAGTTTCCACAGTCTGTATTTTCTCTGTTGCACAAGGTTGAAAATCTTGAGGCAAGGCAGCTTATCCAATCTGGGATACAGGCAAGCAAAGGTAGGTCAGGAACAAATGTCCAATACAGCTTTTCTGTCATCATTGTCAAGGCACTCAGCATGCTCACGGTCAGCATCATTCTTTGTCCCAGCATCAGCATGTCTCACCAATCATTCTGACAGCCAGCATGCTCCTTTAGCATCCTGTAGAAAAAACACAAATATGCCCTCTTCCCCATATTCAATACCTGATCTGGATCATGCCATGTGCCTGTAAGTGGATCCTTCCATTTTACCTAGGCATAAATATGCCTAGCTGTAGGGTGCCATAGACACTCAGCAGAGAGTTCCTTGGCATTCAAAGTTTAAAATTTTATTTATTTTTTGTGCTGTAGGGGATATGATTCCCCCTTTTTTGTTTTATTTTTAAAAGATATTGTTTTAAAGTTCCATGGGTCTGTTCCACAATACCTTGTCCTTGAGGATAATAAAGAATTTTAATAATATCACTAATATAAAATTGTTAACAAACATCTCAAATGCCTGACTGCAATAGCCAGTTCTGTTATCTGTCTTAATCTTATTTGGAACACCCAGTATAGAAGAACAATGTAGGCCATGACTAATTTTACTTTTAGTTGCTTTTTCAATTAAAGCAGTCGAAACTAGGAAGCCTGAAAAGGTGTCAATAATCACATGTACATGTTTTAATTTTCTAAAATCAAAAATATGAATAACATCCATTTGGTATAATTGATTAGATATAAGTCCTCAAGGATTAACACCATTTTGTGGTATAAATAGAAATTGAGGACATTTAGGGCAAATCTTTACAATTTGACACGCACATTTTCTAACAATATCAAATTATTATCTTGTCGGGCGCGCCTCTCACCTCTCGCCAGCAAGAAGACGCGCGACACGCAGGCTTCGTCTACAGTTCAGCTTTATTTAGCCGTTGATAGAGAAGGAAGAAGGAGAACCGCGCGGGGCCCAACATGGCGGGGTTATAGAGCTCCGGGGCAGGGTGTCTCCCATTGGTTGGCGTGCCCCGGGAGTGGGCGGTGATTAGCCATGTACACCCATAATGCGCTTCGGGGTTTTCGCGGGCTATCCGCAAGTTTCCTCAGAACGACAGCGCCATCTAGTGATGGCGAATATTCTAACCGCTCCTTACATCTCCCCCCATTCTTTCAAATAAGAAGGGGAGTGGGGTCAGCTGGGTTAAATAGGCCACACCTCCCTGTAGTGGTATCAAAGCACAGAACCAGGCCCGATCAAGCGAATTCCGTCATGAGTGAATAGGCGATCAAGGGCCAATATTCTGAGAGCATTCCATCCTTACCCTTCCAGGTGCAATGGTACAAAACCCCTGGGTGCAAGGGCTAAGGAGGCTAGGCTATGGGTAACACCCATCCCTGTGCAATGGAGCATATCTCCTAGGGGTGCAAGGGCTGTTAACCCACAAATGAAAACCACGCTTGAGGGGAGGGGGCGAAACGCAGCGACCCAGATGGAAAAGAGAACGAATCTCATATTTTGAGCATGGATAGCCGGAAGTTAGAGGAAGCTCCTTGTTCCAAAGCTGTAAGCACTTGGGTGACAATGATCTTATCACG
>JAPYYD010005337.1:0-12221 GCA_028551405.1 Uromys caudimaculatus | reverse complement strand
TAGTTTGGACCACCAACCAAAGAATACACATCTATGAACCCATGGTTCGAACCACATATGTGGCAGAGGACGACCTCGATGGCCATCAGGGAGAGAGGAGAGGCCCTTGGGCCTGAGGGTGTCAGAGGCCCCAGTAAAGGGGAATGTCAAGGTGTGAATAGGGGCATGGGTGGGCGGGTGGGTGAGGGGTGGAATTCCCTCATAGAGGTAGGGATGGGGAGGGGATAGGGGGCTTCCAAAGAGGAGACCCAGAAAAGGGGAAACATTGGAAATGTAAATAAAGTATCAAAAATAAAATAAAAAAAAAAAAAGGAGTTTGGGTGAATATGATCAGATCAAAATACATTGTGTGAAATTCTGAAAGAATAATAAAAATACCACAGTTTGTTTTTTAACCCCAGGTTAAAAAGTGTCAGTACCAAACCTATTCATTGTTTCTTGGATCCGTGCTTACTAGCCTTAAGGGTGGGAGAAGAGAGTATATAGCAGAAAATTGAAAGCCAACTTGTCCTTGGTTGATAAGGACAATGTCAAAACAAACAGCACAAACTATAAAATCCAGCACATGCACACCTGAACGGCCATAAAGCTGAGAGTGAATCTGGTGGATAATCAGGTTGGGGGTCTTTACTCTGCTGTATACAATTGGTGGACAGGATATTTGCTGAGGGATAGGTCAGATTTTTAACTAGATTTTCAAATATCAGTAATGTTTAAAAACCTTAATATTTTGCAGGTACCCTCTGTCCTGTCACTTATGACATCTAAGTGGATTTGACATCTACTCCCTCTGCCCATTCCTGCTGCTGCCACAGCCTCATTTTCTCTTCCACCTTGTGCCCCCAAATCCACTGACTGTGCTGACCTACTTTTAGTTCCTGGAACACACCAAGGACTTTCCACCACACCACCTGTGTCTGCTGTTTTCACTGACTTAAAAGTCTGTCACATAATAGCTGACCAATAATATATGTTCACTGAGTTCATTTTTTTTCCTCTCCTGAATCATATCCTCCGGGTGTTTACTTTATTTCTCACTGCATTTCTAGAAGCCAGCATAGAGCATAACAAACACAGCTTGGGAGCCACAAATGGGTACTGAGGGAAGCAAGGGAGGAAGGGTGAAAGGATGGACAGGAAGAAGGGAGGGAGGGAGGGAAGAAGGGAGGGAGGAAAGGGTGACCAGCCAAATTTACTGCTTGAGTTTTACTTTAATAATAAATATCTTTGTCATAATTATCATAATTCTTCCCTTGGAAACAACAGCATCATGATCCGTCATTCGATAAAGGTGAGCTTGTGTTAAATTGTTTTATAGCTACTTGACTAAGTATGCTGTTTTCAACAATTTTTTAAAAGAGTAATAGTAGTTTTTCAATTACATCAAAGTATTGACACTAATATCTATTGTGTTTCTGAATGCTAAATAATAATTGAATACACATGATTCTGGTCATCTTAACAAGCCTTTTATATTTTTTAAAGACTACTTAAATGATAGCAACATGAATTAACCTTTTTCAAGAGTTATTTTTATTTTATGTGTTTGAGTATTTTGCACATATATGTGTATCACATGGCTGATCCACAATCATCGTGGCCCACAAAGGCCAGAAGAGGGGACTAGATACCCTGAAACTGGAGTTACAGACATTTATAAGACAAGCTATGAGTACTGGGAATTGAACCCAGATCCTCTAGAAAAGCAGTAAGTGCTCTTAACCACTGGGACATCTTTCTAGTCCCTGAACTATATTTTTTATAACACCAAAGGATGTAGCATTATCTGTTGGGTTTAACAAACAATCACCATGTCATATTTAGTACTACAGCTACACATGCGATGATAATTGATTCTAATCAGAAAATTGTGTTCCACCCTTTCCTATAAATTCTTCTTTTCTCCCCTTTCATCTTTTAAGAGCTTCTTAAGTAATACTTCCCAAGCACAGTAAGTTACATATAATCTAAACAAAGTTAGGAGTGAAGTCTCGTACTTTGTTAGTCTGTCAGGAACTGTACTGTAATATAAAACATAAAAACAGACAATTGAGTGAAGGGATATCCCTTAAATAAGGAATTTGAACACATACAATATACCCTGTGGCTGTACGTAAGATGTGCAATGTATGTATAAGTTTGGCTCCATTCAGTATAATAGAAATTTTGACCCCACATAAAATTCCATCAACAATCTTTCTCAAATAACAAAAAATAATTTATTTTAAAATGAAAATAAATGCAAATTTTAAAACTTACTTATCTATATATTTGTGTAAGGTATGGGACACATGCACTCACTCATGTGGAGGTCAGAAAATAACTTATGGAAGTTGGTTCTCTCCTTCCACCATATGGGTCCTAGGGAATCAAACTGAGGTCATTGGGCTTGCTAGTAAGGACCTTTACCCACTAAGTCATCTCATCGGCTGAATAAATGCAACTTTAATAAAGGAAAGGGAAACTAAAGTTGCTTAAAATTGAACTAGTATGTTATTTTCTTACAGTCTTTAAGAGACAAGATTTCTCCAAGCACAGCACGTTAGCATTAACATCACAGAAATTATTTCTCCAGAACTATGGCTGGCCTTGATAATCCTCTCGACACACTTGGTAGCACCACCTGTAATCCAAGCACTTGGGAAGCTGAGGCAAGAGGATCATAAATTCATGGCCAGCCAGACTACTTAGCAAGACCTTGTCTTCAAGAGAAAATTCTTTTTCCTGCCAATTTTTTACAATTGATCGCACTGTTCTCCTTACGGTGTGTTAATAACTGTCCTTTTTTAATTTTATATTTTGTACTTATTCACTTTATATCCTCCATCACTACCTCCTTCCCAGTCACCCTCCCACAATCCTTTCTCTATCCACCCCCTTCTCCTCTAAGAGAGTGGCCCCCTACCATGTATCCCCCCTTACCCTGGCACTTCAAGTCTCTGCAAGGCTAGGCTAGAGGCTTCCTCTCCCATTGAGGCCAGAAATGGCAGCCCAGCTTGAAGACCATATCCCACAGCCAGGCAACATCTTTTGGGATAGAACCCCACCCACCCGCATCCAGTTGTTTGGGACCCACATGAAGACCAAGCTGCACATCTGCTACATATGTGCAGGGAGGCCTGGGTCCAGCCCGTATATGTTCTTTGTTTGTTAGTTCAGACTCTGAGAGCCCCAAGAGTTCAGGTTAGTTGACTCTGTCATGTTCCTATCCCCTTCAGGTCTACAATCCTTCCTGCAAGTCCCCAGGCTCCATCCACTGTTTGGTTGTGGCTGTCTGTATCTGTCTGTGCCAGCTGCTGGGTGGAGCCTCTCAGAGGACAGCATGCTCCCGTCTGCAAGCATAACAGAGTGTCAGTAATAGATAACAATTCTCTTTTATGCAAACTAACCAGCTTCATTCTTTCCTCTTCTTACTGACCACTAAAGATAACACTGTGGACCCAACGTTTTGAAATTCAATGAGTTTACAAATTAAGCTTTTTCATAATTCTTAATCACTGCCTTCTATATGGAGAAAAAAATGGAAAATTTTTTAAAAAGTTTCAAAATTGCACCATAATTCTCCCTTCAGAAGTTAGACACTGGTAGTGTTTCTTCATGCTCTTTTCTAGTTAAGGTATTTCAAGAGGTCATTCATGCGATTAATCAACAAGTATTTGAAGTTTATCTCATATGCGTTAGTTCTTATTCTAGGTACCAGCAGCATCAGGATGATCAGAGCAAAGATAACCACCAGTATGTAAGCAGTGACAGGCAAGAAGCAAATTTATAATCTAGTAATATAAAGACTGTAAGGTAGAGGCTAACTGGTGTCATTTGTAGTTCTTGGGTGACACTAGAAAGAGGGCATTGAAGGAAATCGAGAGTCTTGTTGAGACTTGTTTGGTTTTCATGGTACATTAGCTCTCTGATGGTACATACTGCTTCTAATGGTTAACACTCTGTTTCTCCATTCGACATTTAATGGGTACTTTCCCATTCCAAAATATAAAGGGGTCTGGAGAGTTGGCTTAGCCATAAAGAGCACTTATTGTTCTTGCAGAGGACCCAGGTTTGATTCCCAGCACCCCCATGGTAGCTCACAACCATCTGTTCCAGGGGACACAATGCACTCTTCTAATCTCTGTAGGCACTACACATATGAGTGATGCATGGATATATATATATATATATATATATATATGTGTGTGTGTGTGTGTGTGTGTGTGTGTGTGTGTATGCATATGTATATGTATATATATGCCACTCACACACATAAAAAATAAAATGAAAATTAAAATGTGCATTATGGACAAGTGTGATAGCCCGTGTCTGTAATTCCAGCACTCAGCAGGCTGAGGCAGAGAGATTGCCACGAGTTCAAAGCCAGCCTGGGCTACAAAGTGAGATCCTGTTTCAAAAAACCAAAAACAGCAAAAGAAAAAAAATCAAAATACAGATGTCTATATGGTGTTCTCAAAAATAGAAACCTAGCTAAAAATCCACAAAATTGGTGTAACTGATTACCTATTGCTGAATATTCATTTTCATTTTGTATAATTATAAGAAACTGTCAGCATAAATTTTCTTCATGCATATTTATTAAAACCTCTGATTATTTTATTATAGTAATTCCTAAATGTGGAAATACTTGATCAAGGCATATGTACATTTTAATGCTTTTGATTAACACTGCCAATGTTTTTCTCTAGAAAGATTATACCAATTTTCATAGTCACAACTTGCCACTGCATACATTTTTCTTTTATTTAAAAAATAAAGCACTTCCCTATTTTTAATAGAATACAAAAATGGTGGCTTTTATTGAGAAATTACTACATTAAAAGCCTTATGCTTGTGCAAACATTATTTGAAACTTTCACATTTTTTTTTTGAAAATTGAGAAATCCAAGCTTACAAAGAGCTAAATAATTGCCTCAGATGTTAAGTCAGAACTAGCTTGAACACAAGTTATCCATGTTCCATACCTCTTCCCACTAACTCACAACACTATCAGTGATTAATTAGTTGATAACTAATTGACGATTAGTGTTTGATAGTAATGTTGTGCTTTGTTATATTGTATTTTTTTGGCTGTAATAAAATACCGTGACCAAAAGCAACTTACAAAAAAAGTTGGCTTATGGTTCCAGAGGGAGAATCCATAACAACAGAAGAGATAGACAGTCAGAAAGCTGCCAATCACGCTTCTGTTGGGAGGCATTCACCAGAGAAGATTCCTAGGATGTGGATTAAGCTGATAGAAAGTCTTTACTAGCTGGTGGGCAGCTACACTGAGTGTTCAGGGTCCCAGTGTAGCACTGAGCCCTTTTCAGGGTGAGCTTTTAGGCACAAAAAACAAATCGTGGGTTGACATATCGGTTAACAACAACAGTTAGCCAGAAATAGAACTACAGAAGCCAAAGGGCAAGGTTACTACATTTTGAGACTTTCCCAGAACTATATGGGCTTTCCTGAATTAGGCTTTTGTTTTAGTTTTGGCAGGTGGTGCTGTCTATGTGCTGAGTTTTACAGCCTGAATGGTGCTTCCATCATGGAGTCAGTTGTGCTAAGATCTCAGGACCTACTAAAGTCTGGGGCCATGTTACCTGTTAGTCACTGTTCTTGGAGTTAACATTTCATTCATGCATCCATTCTATATCATGTCAGACTCTAGAGTTGGTACTGAGTGAAAACAACATGGAATACTCATCTGTGGGCACTATAGTAGGTTGAGAAGCCTTAATCTAAATCTGTGGCTCAAGTAAAAACCTCACTCCTGTGACACAATTAAGCATGAGTTTAGGGGCTGTCATAGGATAGTGCATTCTTGTTTTTTTTTTGTTTTTGTTTTTTGTTTTTTTTTTTCCTCCTTTTTTATTTTTGATACTTTATATACATTTCCAATGTTTCCCCTTTTCTGAGTCTCCTCTTTGTATACCCCCCATCCCCTCCCCAACCCGCCTCTAGGAGGGAATTCCACCTCCCACCCCCCCCACCCCACCCCTGTCCACCCATCCCCATTTTCCTGCCTTGATATTCCCCTTTACTGAGGCCTCTAACATCCTCAGGCCCAAGGGCCTTTCGTCTCGATAGTGCATTCTTGTAAGGCAGGACACAATGTTTTGGTTTTCTAGCTGTGGGAATGAGAATTCTGCCAGGTTGTCTCCAAGGCTGACTCTTCACCTGTGCCACCATGGTACACAGGTGTAGGGAAAGCACAGAGCCAACCAACAACCTTACTAAAAAATCCTTTGTCCTCTTTAAACAAAAGCCTCATTTCAATGGGCCCCTCACTGACGGGATCTTGGGTTTCTTCAGCCTGAAGGAACAGCATCTGGAAGAGAGGAAAATTGATAAAGTTATGAGCAAGTGACCCTTGATCCATTCTATCATCAGAGATCTGATATAATATGCAACTAAGAAAGAGGAATGATCACAGATGTTAGCTGAACAGACAGATGGAAGGAAGCGTCCATAGCTGAGCTAAGATTCCATACCTGAGAATATCTGCTCAAACATGCTGACAGGTTATTCTTGTCAGATGCCCAGTGTGAGACACTGCAGTTTTTCCAGATTACTGTCCCTTCTGTATTATGTGTGCTGTTATTAGTGGAGAGTCAAGTATATGAAGCTCATTAAAAGCATAGATTCAATCGTTCTCATTGAATGCTTTATCATCCTCCTACATCTCAAGCTGAGGACCCTCCCTAAGCCTTTATTTTACATAGATTCCCTAAACAGTTAAGTAAGGATTTTGGTTCCCAGAATAAATGTAAACAGAGGTATAACCTCTCTTACAGAATTCTGCTAGGCATATTTCTCCTGAACATGCTCTATTATTCTTTCCTATTCATTATTTCACTTCTTCTTTACAATAGTCTTGGAATTATTGAGGAAATAGATTCAAAAATGGATGGCCTGACTAAGGACATACAACCAGTATGTAACGCCTGGGACTCTTGACCCTATTCAAACCCTAACCCAGTCTCTTTTCATTTCATCAAAATTTCATACATTATTATTCCTTTAAAGTATATCTTTTAAAGAAATAAATAAATGTGTGTGTATGTGTGTGTATATATATAGAGAGAGGGGGGAGGGAGGGAGAGAGAGGTTTATGTTCAATAAGCTTATCAAGAAACTCGCTTTTCAATGCGGAGGAATCAGTTGGCTATAAAGCCCTCCTACAGCTTTGAGAGGCTTGTTTACTCTCATTGATCGCCATGACAATGCTACCATAAATAACCCCAGATAGATTGCTGTGTATAATCACAGAAGACATCCATATGCATGAGTCACCTGTCAGCTCTCCAATCCCATCATTTCCAATACCTGTCAACATGTCATCAAGGACTCTCTCATCTGTGACACAAACTAAACTTACTCTCTCAGGAAGTTGAGGATAATGCAATGCTACACAGGTTTGTGGTCAAAGAAAACACGATAATTAATGTCACTCTTTAGGATGAATGTGTATAGATTAGCCAGGTCCCTCAGAGTTGTTCTTTTTCACACCTCCGTGATGGAAGGACAGTCTTGACAGAAATTCGAATCTACTTTTTGCTTATGGGTTAAAAATCCTCACTTGCTCACTTCACATGAATCACAGGAGCAAAGCATAGGATTCCCTCTCAGAGTCTTCCGGACACATTGCAAAGAGCAACTTGCCTTGACATGTGCCTATCTCACAGAAACATTTCGGGAAAGGATCTAATCCTGTGAGCAGGATGAGTTGAGACAGTGTACGAGACCAAGAATACGTTTAGAGTTAGGAGTTCAGTGATAATATGAAGCTAAGAAGTAACCTGAGCCCAAGATGAAGGGCCAGCCCTCAGAGTCGCAAGGCAAGCAAGGCTTAATTGTACTTCAAAACTGGGGGGAGATGGAATTTGAGCATACAAGGGCCAGCAATCTGTCAACCACAGAGAGAGGCAAAAATCCACATAGACAATCCACAGCCAGGAGGGACCATGAAGCAAACATCTCAGCAAGTAAAAATTCCAAAGCCAAGGCACCAGGATGCAAATTTGACTCTGATAAAAGCTTTGTCTCACCCAAGAACCTGTAACTACTAGCTGCCGAATACAGTACGGAGTTGCACAGATAAGTGGATTCACCTGTCTCACAGACAGTCTCTGGTGGTTCTAAAAAATGTAACCTAAAAATAAAAACTCAAATAAATTTGCATTTTTAAGTTATCTAGTAAATACATGTGAGTAAATGCATTGTTGTTTAAATATTTCAAAAGGCTAATGTGAAAATCTGTACCTTGAGTCTATTTCATCCATTTCATAAAAATGACCAGTATATATAACAATAATAATAATAGTAAAAACTAATGTTGCTACACATTGGGCACTTCTCATGAATAGTAACTGACCTGGTTACTGACACAACTAGAGTCATCTTAGAGAAGGGAATCTCAACTGAAAAACTACCTCCTTAAAATCAGTCTGTGGACATGCCTATGGGGCACTTTCTTAATTAGTGATTGAAGGGGGAGGGCCCAGCCCATTGTGGGTGGTGCCATCACTGGGCTTGTAGTCTTGGATTCTGTAAGAAAGCAGGCTGAGCAAGCCTGGAGAAGCAAGCCAGTAGACAGTACCCCTTCATGGCCTCTTCATCAGCTTCTGCTCCAGGTTCCCTCCCAGTTTGAGTTCTTGCCTTGGCTTCCCTCAGTGGACTGGGTTCGGGATATATAAGCCAAATAAACCCTTTCACCCCCATGTTGCTTTTGATTATGGTGTTTCATCACAACAATAATAACACAAAATTAAGACAGGAAGGAAGTAACAGTAGCAGCAGAACTAGCTACTTTTGCGGAACACTGGTTAGCCACCAGCCTATTTCCAGGTGCTTCACTTGTGAAGCCTTTGACTGCTCTCAGCAACTCCCAGCAAGATTATGTTTTTACCTAGTCCCCACTTGTCCCCAATTTTGCTTTTGCTTTTGCTTACTTGCAATCGACCACTGCCCAAAAATACAAAATTATAGAAAATGCATGATAATAAAACCTCGAGTTGTCCCACTCCATCCTTCCTGGAGCATGTCCTCCTATTGCCCAACATCCCCATGGACACACTCATTAGTCACTTAGTAGCCAATCAGATTGGCTGGTATTACAATACTTAACACTACAGTAAAAAGATTCAATGTCACATAAAACAAAACCTTTTATTTGCCAGAAGTAATTGTATTGGAGGCTCACTGCTTAGTAAGCTCACCCTTTCTAGCTTTTGTTTTAAAAAAAAAAAAAAAACTCTAGCTGTCTACGTTCAACTCAGCTGTTCTGGATCAAACTCCTCTCCAAGCTGACTGGTTCAATCTGGCTTCTCTACATGTCTAACTAAATTGCTCTGCTTGGCCTCAAACTAACGCTGGCAATTTGTTCTAACCTTCTGGCTCCTTCTTATCCTCTGGCTTCAGCTGCCTCTGCTGACCTGCACTGACCTGCATGAGCTCAGCTCCACTGCCCTGCACTCATTGCACTGACTCTCAGCTGACTTGCTCTCCCTGCACTGTTCTTTTATTTTAATCAGAGTGTTTGATTATTTTGATTGACAGACAAATTACATGATGCCTGCTCTTTAAGTATGTTCTTCCCATACTGTATCTGATTTTAATCATCTGCACACTCAACTATGCACCTATGTAAGATGGCAAGTGAGGGATTTTCTCTAAAAGCTCCTGTTTTTAATAAATTAATTATTTTATTTATTTACATCACAAATGTTGCCCCCCACTGTACCCTCCTCACAGAGCTCTTCCCCCATCCCCTCCTCTTTGCCTCTGAGATGGTCTCCCCCACCCCTGCAGCCCCCTTCCCTTGGGCTTCAAGTCTCTACAGGATTAGGCACATCCTCTCCCACTGAGGCCAGATAAAGCAGTCCTCTGCTACATATGTGCCAGAAGCCTCAGACCTGCCCTTTGGTTGGTGGCTCAGTCTCTGAGAGCTCCCAGGGGTCCAGGTTAGTTGATACTGTTGGTCTTCCTATGGAGCTGTCATCCCCTTCAACTCCTTCAATCCTTACCCTAACTCTTCCATAGGAGTCCCCAACCTCTATCCAATACTTGACTGTGAGTATCTGCATCTGTCTCAGTCAGCTGCTGGTAGAACCTTTCAGAGGACAGCTATGCTAGGCTCCTGACTGAAAGGACAACATAGCATCAGTAATAGTGTCAGGGATTGGTGCCTGCTCATGGGATGGATCCCAAATTGGATTGGTCACTGGTTGGTTATTCTTTCGGGCTCTGCTCCATTTTTGTCCCTAAATTTCTTTTAGACAGAAGCAATTTTGGGATCGAAAATTTTGTAAGTGGGTTGGTGTTCCCATCCCTCCACTGGGGGCTCTGTCTGACTACTGGAGGTGGTCTCTTCAGGTTCCATATCCCCACTGTTAGGCATGTCGGCTAAGGTCACCCACATTGAGTTCTGGGAACCTCTTCCATCCCAGATCTCTGGGACTTTCTAGAGGTTTCTCCAACCCCCATCCCCATCAGCTACATATTTCCATTCATTCTTCTGACCCTCTGAGCCTCTCTCCTATCTCCCTCCCCATACCTATTCTCCTCCCAATCCCCTCTTCCATCCAGGTCCCTCCCTCTGCCTCCTATGACTACTTTGTTCCCCCTTCTAAGTGGTATTGAAGCATCCTCACTTGGGCCTTCCTTCTTATTTAACTTCTTAGGTTCTGTGGGGGGTATCATGGGTATTCTGTACATTTTGGCTAATATCCACTTATCATTGAGTACATACCATGCGTGTCCTTTTAGGTATGGGTTACCTCACCCAGGATGATATTTTCTAGTTCCATCCATTTGCCTTCAAAATTCATGATGTCCTTATTTTTAATAGCTGAATAGTATTCCACTGTGTAAATGAACCACATTTTCTGTATCCATCCTTTGGTGGAGGGACAGCTGGGTTGCTTCCAGTTTCTGGCTATTACAAATAAGGCTGCAATGAACATAGTGGAACACATGTCCTTGTGATATGGTGGAGCATCTTTTGGGTATATGCCCAGGAGCAGTATAGCTGGGTCTTTAGGTACAACTATTTTCTGAGAAATCATCAGACTGATTTCCAACATGGTTGTACAAGTTTGCAATCCCACTAGCAATGGAGGAGTGTTCCCCTATTTGTTTGGAAGAATGTGGATTTTGAGACTTTGGATTTGCAATGCCATGGAATGCTTTAAATGGGTCTTAGTGGGCCATCCTAAATAGGAATATGGAAGAGAGTAGTGCTGAGGGTCATTTGCACTGTGTAGGCCTACTGGCCCAAGGGGTTTCAATGGAGAAGAATGTTAGCATGTGGCCTAGAGATTGTTTTTGTGATTGGTGAAGAATATGACTGCTTTTTGCCATTGTGCAAAGAGTCTGCCTGAGATTAAGGAGAAGAGATTTAGATTAATTGCTTTGACAAAGGAAGTCGCAAAACAGTCTAGTATAAATTCTTTTATGTGGTTACTAAAGTTCACTCTTATGAAGAGCATTTTAATGGAAAGGGGCAAGCTTAGAAAGGAAAAACATGAGTTGCAGGCGGAAACCTCTGCCTGCGCTGCCAGGAGTCAGTAGCCAACGAGCACCGGAGAGGGGTGCCCCCCCCCCAGGAGCCTGGAAAGGCCGTGAGTGGGGTTGAGGGGAGCAGCACCTCTCGCCCAGACCCGCCCGGATCTGCCGGGATCCGGGGCCTGAGAACCCAGGGACAGAAAAACTGTGAACTTTCCGATTTACACTGGTGCCTGGGGACCTCAGCCTGCGCCACAAGGCTCCACGTGAACAAGGAATCCCAGAAGTGCTGACACACCTTTAAGCACAGGCAAAACCACCACCTCTGGATCAAGAGAGACTTTACAGAACCTTTGGGGCATAGGAACCAAGGGACAGCTGGGGACAAGATCCTTCTGATTCCATTTAGCACCCCAGAGCAGACCCTGAGGGACAACTCTCCAAACCCAAACACCTCTCAGAGAGAGCTGGTCTTCAAGGAGTACTGACACAGAGATCTGCAGGAGGGGCAAGCCACAACCGGACAGAGTAAGATCAGCTAACATCAGAGTCAACAAGATGGCAAAAGGCAAGGGTAAGAACAGAAAGAACAGAAACCAAGAGTACTCCACACCCTCAGAACCCAGCTCTCCCACCACAGCAAGCCCTGGATACCCCAACACACCAGAAAAGCAAGACTCAGATTTAAAATCATTTCTCATGATGATGATAGAAGACTTTAAGAAAGA
>JAPYYD010005336.1:0-12222 GCA_028551405.1 Uromys caudimaculatus | reverse complement strand
CCGAGTCCATCAAATTAATTATGAGAACATATTTGATGTAAGGGCAGAGGACATGCTGGGATAGCACTAACTGAAGCGCACACTCCATTTTTATTAGACTGTATTTTTATTGCAAGCTAGGTTTTCTTTCCCCCACACTAGGTTGATATCTGCACTGTCCAATCCAGTGGCCACTACCTACAGATGGCTATTGAAGTTTCAGTCCATTAAAATGAAACAAAATTTGAAATTCAGTTCTTCAATTGCACTAGCTACATCTCAAGTGCCCCAAAGCCATAGCAGTCTGGTGGCTACGATGCTCTGCGGTGCACACAGAACATCTTTAGCAGCACTGTCTACACAATTACAAAAATGTCCTCCGAAAAGCTCACTTACTTCTTAGCTCCCACGATCCTGGTGCTCCCCTGCTGCTTAAAAGATGTGGGTCCCAGGGTCTAGCAAATCACAAGTACACAAGTGAGTGCCAGGGACCTTTGAGCCTCATCCACAAAGAGATGAATCCCCCCTTGCGACTAAATATGAAGCTGTCCCAGTCAACTACTTCAAATGGACTGAAGGCAACACTTTTTAGGAAACGTGTGCCATCATATTTTTCTACAGTGTAAAGACGTGTTAACAATACCAGAGCTTTCAACTTTGCCTATTCTCAAAACCCCATCCTAGATGGAGGCTTGAAAAGAAAAGATGGTTTTATATATATATATGTAAAATATAAAAACAGGAAGCACTGGGAATGCTGAAGGAATATAAATAATTACAATCTGATGAGGAACTGAGTCCGAGGATACGAGGAACAGACAAAAAAATAAAAATGGGGTGAAAGAAAGGGGGTAAGTGGATCTGATATAAAAGGGTGGGGCCTACAATGGGCTTTGGAAAAAACCCAACTCTGAGTACAAGAGAAAAGCAAAGGACTGAGTGTTCTCAGCTCGATAGTTCTATCTCTAAAGCATAATGGTCACACCAAGAAACTCATGGCTGTGATTGCACTGAGTCTGGAAGACATCACACCCCCACACACAACTAACCATTTCTCCCAAGGGCTCCGGCCAGACCACCACTTCTGCTCTCCTCACCTCTCCCAGATATGGTCTCGGCCGACTAGCCCTGTTCTGAACATCTACTTCCACCTAGCACCTTCCCACTTAAGCATCCAAGGAGACCCCGCCCTCATCGCAAAGGGGGAGTAGGCAGTCTGTTTGGGTGAGAGGGTTGGAGCAAATGGGAGGAGTCTGAAGATTTAAGGGTCCCCTGCTTTTGCACACCTAGTCCCACCCATCCCATAAGTGGTCTTACAAATATGCAAATGGAGTTCAAATCAGCCCTTTATTGATCTTAAATCACAGACCCATTCTCTTCCCCTTCCCTCCCACAGAGCTCTTTCCTTGCTGAGGGTGCAGGCAGTGGCTGAGCAGGAATGTACTTAATGGGGGGCAGATCTCTCCTTGTCCACTAACTTGATGCCTCCAAACTTGTCCATCTTTTGGAAGAACACCTATGTAGCCTTGGCTTAGGCCTGTGTAGCCTGGGCTTGGACCTCTGCATGAGACTGAGATGGCTCCTTTTTGAGGGACTGAGGCATTTCAGAGAAGTGGTACTCTGTTGGCTTCTCCCAGAAAGACTGTATATGTTAGCTTTCTGTCTAAACTGCATCCCACAGTTACCTGGCAACAGCCAGGTATGCTCCTCCCCACAGTTACCTGGCAATAGCCACATATGCCTCTCCCCACAGTTGCCTGGCAACAGCCAGGTGGGCCTGGCCCACTATAAAAGGGGCTGCTTGCCTCTCCTATCTCTTCCTCTTCTCTCTCTTGCATCTCTTATCTCTTACCTCTCCACTTCTCTTCTCTCTCCCTCTCTCTGCCTTTCTCTGCCTCTACCACCCTCTTAACTCCCCTCCCCATGCCCTAATTAAACTCTATTTCTATACTATACCCTTGCATGTGGCTGGGCCCTCAGGGGGAAGGGATGCCTCGGCATGGTCCTGCTGAGGCACACCCTTCCCCCACACCTCACACCCCCATAGAACATACATCTTTATTATTTTTATAAACACATCATTGGTTCCATGACTCAGATTAAAATCTCTGCAGGTTTGCATCTCACCTGAGCCACCATGAGAGGTCCACGCATGCTAGCTTAAAAGAACCAGTAAGCCCCCATCCCCCACTGGTCAGAGTAACAGTCCACATGGACTCAGAGGAGAGTTCTTGAGCTCGGAGCTGCCCTGTGTAGTCCTTGAGAATGGGAGACATTCAGTCTTTCACTGACCCTCGTTTTAGTAGTTTTTCCCTTGGGTGAGATTTCCTCTCCTTGGAGACAGTTTCTCTCCACCACCAAGAATCCCAGGCCCAGGTGAACTGGCCTCTGGCTCAAGAGCACCGGCTCTGAGCGTTAGCCCCCAGGCTCCCACATGAGGATCTGGGAGTCTGGTCTGTGCTAGAATCTCTCTCAGGACGCTAGTATGGGCCGTCAATAATCCTATTCTCTTGCCCAGGGGTCAGTCTTTGCCACCTTTGTCCCTATTTAATGGGATGTCTTGGTCTAAAACAATCTCCCTCCATCTCACTAAACTCGCACTTTCTCACTAAGGACACATAGTACAGACTTCCCTCTTCCCCTCTCATTTGTAGCTCACTGCAACCAGTGGTTCAGCTAGTTTGTGGGATGAGCAAGTCTGGCCGTGTCCCCTGCTGGGGACCCTACTTGCTGCCCTTCCCCCTCTGCTCCTTAGCTCTGCTCTGGGTTCTCAGCGGGAAACCTGGGTCTAGCCCTGCCCCTTGCGTCCTGCTGGAGTCTCCCTCCTTTAGACTTGCTTTCCCTCGTGTGTCGACCACCTGCCACCCCTGCCAAAGCTCACAGCCATGGGAAATGCAGCTTTGTTCCTGTTCATCCCCTATTTGCCCCTAAAACAGCTTTTGCCTTGTCTTAGCAGCAGCTCCTGCACATGTGAGCCCCTTCTCTCTCCGCTCCCTTCCAGGGACTCTGCTGCCTCCCCTCCCCCTCTCTCTCTGCTGTGTTCCCTCATCCAGCTGCTGCTCAGCCAGTCCCTGATCCCTGATAGCATTTCCACCTTCTAGCACATGCAAGGGCCTTTCTCCCTCTCTCCTTCTTTCTATGTCACCACTGCCAGCTTTCTTATTCTGGTTTGAGTCATATGTCTCCTTGCTACTGCTATTAAATTTTACTCAGCTAAAACCAATATATATTGCACTCAATCCTGTCAGAAGTTTGTTAATTCTTAAGTTTATAGCAGACAGAATTCCCAAAGTCCTTGACAGTTGGCCCAGGATGGTAGATGGTCTCAGAAGATGTGGACACAGCTACAGGATATTGCCTATTATGATATGACAATCACTGAAAATGCAGTGGACAAAACCAGATTCTTTGGGTCAAGCAGCTTAGCTAAAACAAGGTAAGCTAAGCTACTTCTCATGTCACATGTATCCATTCCACAGAGAAAAAGCCCTGCATCTTCTGCTCTTGAAAGCCAGACTGACTCTGCCCAAGTTGCCACAGAGACCAGGGAACTGTTGACTAGTGGACTCTGTCATTTTTTAAATAATATAACTGCTAGATTATTGTTTACTCGTTCTCAGACTTCTGACTACATTGATAAAGCTTTCACAGATATAATCTACTATCTCCTTACCTTAAACTCAGTTTCCATTAATTAAATGCTTCATATTTCCTCTTGTTATGTGTCTTAGTCAGGATTTCTATTCCTGCACAGACATCCTGACCAAGAAGCATCTTGGGGGAGGAAAAGGTTTATTGAGCTTACACTTCCATGCTGCTGTTTATCCCCAGAGGAAGTCAGGACTGGAACTCAAGCAGATCAGGAAGCAGGAGCTGATGCAGAGGCCATGGAGGGATGTAACTTACTTGCTTGCTTGCCCTGGCTTGCTCAGCCTGCTTTCTTATAGAACCCAAGACTACCATCCCAGAGATGGTACCACCCACAAGGGGCCCTTCCCCTTGATCACTAAGAAAATGCCTTACACCTGGATCTCATAGAGCATTTTCTCAACTGAAACTCCTCTGTGATAACTCCAGCTTGTGTCAAGTTGACACACAAAGCTAGCCAGTACACTATGCCACTGCCCTAATGTTATCTGAGTTCCTATAAATTTGCCTAGCTAATAAAACATTCCACTATACGATCCAGCTTTTTCAACTTTTTAATCTTGTCCCTTCTGCTCCACAAAAGGCTCATCTTGAAGACTGTTCATGTTGTTAACTCATGTTGTTATCTCTTTTATAAACTTATAAGCTACAGAAAATCCACTCAGATCTGCCTCTCATGAACCCAACAGACTCCATCCAGATAAGTACATCTGCCCAAAGTTCCCACTTACTACCTATTCCAAAAGGTGGGATTCCTCTGGGTTTCAAATGTACATCTTAAGAAAAATTTTTTCTTTCTCCCAAATGTACTTAACCTTATTTCTCTACCTATAATAATGTGTTTCAATATCTTGTCAAGTGCAAGGGCTTACTACATCCAGGACAGCTCCAGAGAAGCAACCTTCAGATGCTCTGATCTCCTTTCAGACACAGTCGCTTCTACTGGACCTGTTCCTTCTGACCTACCCTCAGATGGCTCCACAGACCCTGAACAGCAAGGAAACAGCCAACTCTCCTACGACTGGATGAACATCCCCCACACCCATTCTTCTAGGTTCCCCAGAGCCACCTCACCCCCAAAGCCAGCATGAAGCAGTCAGAGATTACAACCCTATTCCTGCTTTGCCATTGCCTCTTTCTAATTTTTCTTTTTAATTAAACCAAAATGGGGGAATGTTAGCATTCTGTCTAAACTCCACCCAACACTTACCTGGCAACAGCCAGGTATGCTCCTCCCCACATTTGCCTGGCAACAGCCAGGTATGCTTCTCCCCACAGTTGTCTTGCAACAGCCACGTGGGCCTGGCCCACTATAAAAGGGGCTGCTTGTCCCTCATCTCTCTCTTATCTCTTGCTCTTCTCTCTCTTGCATCTCTTATCTCTTACCTCTCCCCATTCCTTCCCCACCCTCCACTTGGTCATGGCTGGCCTCCACTCCTCTACTTCTTTACTCTCTCCCTTTCTCTGCTTTTCTCTGCCTCTACTACCCTCTTAACTCCCCTCCCCATGACCTAAATAAACTCTATTTCTATTCTATACCTTGGAGTGTGACTGGTCCCCCAGGGGAAAGAGATGCCTTGGCATGGGCTGCTGAGGCACACCCTTCCACCACACTTCCCCCACACCTACTACACACCCATAGAACATAGGTATATCTTTATCATTTTTATGAACACATCACTGTAGACTCTTCTTCACAGAGGGACTGTATCCTCTTCTCTCAGGAGGTCTACAAGTGCTCCTCCTTGACGCCAGTAAGGGCTCCTCACTGAGGAACTGCTAGGGCTCCTCCTGGAGAAACTGCAAGGACTTCTCCTCCAGGGACTGTGAGGATTTCTTAAGGGACTGCTAGGGCTCCTCTGTGAAGGACATTGAAGGCTACTCCCTGAGGGACTATGATGGCTACTCCAGGAGCGATTTTGAGGGCTCCTGCTTGAGGGACTGTGAAGATTCCTCCTTGAGGGACTGCAAGGGCTCCTCCTGGAGGGAGTGTGAGGACTTCTTCTCCAGGGACTGCAAGGATATCTCCTCCAGGGACTGTGAGGACTTCTTAAGGGACTGCGAGAGCTCCTCCCTGAAGTACTTTGCAGGCTACTCCCTAAGGGACTGTGATGGCTAGTCCCAGAGGGATTTTGAGGGTTCATGCTTGAGGAACTGCAAAGGTTCCTCCTCGAGGGACTGCAAGGGCTCCTCCTTGAGAGAATTTGAGGGCTTGTCCTTGAGGGACTTCGAGAGTTCCTCCTTGAGGAATTTCGAGGGTTCCTCCTTAGAGAGGAACTAAGACTGCTTCTCTGGGAGGGACTGTGATGACTCTTCCCAGAACAACTTCTAAGAGTTCTGTCAGAGGGATTGCTATACCTTCTCAGAGGACTGTGATGTCTCCTCTTAGAGAGACCTCGCTGATGAGTTCTCTGAGGAAGTCTGTAATGGGTCCTTTCACATGGCTTATTACATAGGGTTGCCTCCCTGAAGAGGCCTTGTTGTTTTACCCTGTTCATTTTCTTTGCAAAGGGCCTCTGCAGGAATCCTGTCAAGAGGGGTTTAGATTCAATCCTCTCTTGGGCCTGAAATTTGGCTCCTACTTTGTCATATTTCTTAAGTTCTTGACTGGATATTTCATCAGTATAACTTTTCTTTGCTGAACTATAGACATTTTGAACTCTCTTCAAAGGTCCTAGGACTGAAGTAGTTTGGTGAAAGACATCTCTTCCACAAATCATGGTCTTCTGCAATTGTAAGGGTCTGGGTAGGAGAGAGCTCGCTAGTTTGGGCTGTTGAGCTTGTCTACAGCTCTCACTTGATCCCTGCAACTTGTCCTTTTGTGTAGGGGTTGAACTTGTTGACCTGTGCCTGACGGCTGGTGTCCTGGATCCCATTAGCCAATCACAGTCTGGCCTCCTCTTGTACTCAAATTTCTGTCTGGTAAGACTCACAGATCTACGTACTGATTGAAATGTCTGCCTTAGGTGGTGAAAAAGCAGTTGGATGAACTTGGGCTGGTAGGATTTCTTAGGTTGTCTCTTGGAAGAAACAGTGCTTGTTTGGGTGGTTTCAATTCTGTTTCTTGACAGACCCCTTGGTGTTCTAGGACAACTGTCTTCTGTGCTTGTACTGACTTTGTAGAGCCTTGTGTTCTCTGTTTTAGGTCCCTTGGAGATTGTCTTCACTGGATATGTGAAGACAGAGGTCTTTCTGAGGCCTGATTTAACCCATTTTTCATCCCGATGACTTTCATAGTGAACCTGATAGAATTCATAGTCTTTGGCTGTTGTCTTTCCTGTCACACCATGGCTGTGCCATTGCTTTTGTTGAGTGTGGACTTCTACAGAAGCAGGAGACAGGGAAGATCTGGATTGGAAATCTCTTCTAGGACTAAGACTCTTGGAAGCCAGTGAAGATAATCTATCTTTCCTTCGTGATGGTGATGCAGTACCCTTCCATGGATCTGAACGGTTTCTTCTACGATACTTTGAGTCTTGAGGTCTTTTCCGTGTTTGTAATCGAAATCCAAGATGCAACCGAACCTCACCATGGCCTTCAGAGTTGATTAAAAGGTGGAGCTGTGGGTAGATAAGAATTCACGACCCAAAAGCAGACTGTAACTTATGATAGCAATGTAGTCCTGAGCACCGGCCACATTGTAAGCAGATGGGGTACTTCAGGACAAGACCTGACCCTAGAGGTGGTGGGACATTGTGGGGTATTTGATTTCTTAGGAGTTTCCCTGCTATTTTTGCCTGTAGTTCTTTTAGCAGTTGGGGATGGTCTGAGATATTGGTCTTGGACTGGGAGAGAGAACTTGTCTTGAGGGAATGTTGAGGCTCAAAAGTCCTACTCAGTGAACCACATGGTGAGATTTCACTCTGCTCCCTGGAAACAAAATCTTCCCTAGTGTAACATATCTCAAGAGTAGACTCTGATTTCATCAAGGAATGAAACTGGGCCCCGGTACATGAGACAGACACATGCTCAGTAACCTCCTGGAATATATCCCTGAGCTTTGAGCTTGTTTTCTTAACTCCCAATCTAGTACCAGAGTATTGCTGTATTATGGAAGATGTGGAGCCCCGTGTCCACATCTTT
Organism: Uromys caudimaculatus; assembly: GCA_028551405.1. Lineage (NCBI taxonomy): Eukaryota > Metazoa > Chordata > Mammalia > Rodentia > Muridae > Uromys > Uromys caudimaculatus. The sequence continues at coordinate 4,512 of JAPYYD010005336.1, read as the reverse complement.
AAAGGCATTCTTTTCTCATTACTGTGACTCGAAGTATGTCTCTGAATATAGTTTTTAACCACTGAAGTCTGAGACATGGTTTTTGGAACCCTTTCTATTAGGCTTTGAGAAAATTCCATCCGTTTAGCTGGAACCCCAAATAAATTTTGAATAGATTGACAGATGTCCATAGTGGATCCTTCTGTTAAAAATGATTGAGAACAAGGCTTTCTTTCCATAGTGGTTCCCAGCACATTCCCCAGCATTAGCATATTGGAGAGGTATCTCCTAGGTAGTTGCTGCCTACAGACACAACTTTCCCAGACATTCTGTTGTACGCCCAGGAAAGAACGGATAGAGCTTCTTTGAGCCCCTAATCCTGCCTGAAACTCCTCTGATAGGAATCTGAATGAATATGAAGAATACCTCTGGAATTCCTCCATTTTCTCCTTTTCACTTTCTTCCTTAGATAAGACATTCATGCTCCAGATCTCAGGATATGGGGTTCCCTTGGTGTCCCCTGCCTTATCAGAGGGTAGATTTTGAAAGACCAATGGAAGAACTGAAGATTTTATCCTAAGAGGGTCTGAATAGGACTTTGAAGACTGCAAAATATCAACACCAAGGTTTTCCATACCAAAAGAACTTGAAACTTCGGGCACCTCAGAACCCTGAAGGGACCCCAATTCAGTTGTTTTGTCAATGCTTGAAAGAAATGGGATTGAAGGGCTGTGTATGAACCTAGATATGTAATTCTCTCCCTCTAACTTTGCTGATGTGATCGTCTCTGGATCTTTCTTCTGACACAATGATCCTTGATTCGGATCCTTGATTTTCGTTAATTTAGGAGAGACTGTTTTGAGGCCTAGAGATTTTCCAGCCTGAAGCCTTTGCTCATGAGTTAGTACTGGAGGTTCCTTAAGGGGGGATGTTTGCCGAAATATTAATTCTGCAGAAGTCACTTGAATATCTGCCTTTGGAGATAATTCCATAGGTCGTACCAGGTCTTGAAGATGTGGTCTTGGGTGTAAATTCAAACACTCCTTTACTTTAATGCTCGACTTGTGGCGAGTCTTATTGGTTCTACAACCTGAGGACATGGTCCTGGTCCCACTTCTTCAGATTTTGCAGTCAGAAGCCGGGGTTTGGGAATTAATACAGTCTTTATAATTTGAAAGCCTGGCCATTGTTTTGTTTCTAAAATCTGATGTGTTGGCTCTATGATTAATGTCTTGGATTGCACATTTTGTAGCCAAAGACTTGGAGAAAATTCTGAACTTATCACATCATGTATTCTGGGAGTCAAATCAATACATTTAGACTTTTGAAGGATACTCTTTGGAATCTTCACAAACTTTATAGTTTGAACTGGTGGTATGGGAATCACTTCCACAGATTCAGAAACTTTTGGGAGGGCAACTAATTGAGGAACTGAAAGCTGTGTCTTCTCAGACTCTGTCACGTGATCTCGTGGCTTTAGACTAATCCCTACAAGGTTTATCGTTTGATCCAGTGATTCTATTGGAGTGATGCTTGCATTTTCCAGGTTCAGATTCTGAGGTTTTGTTAGCTTAGCTGCTACACCTCCTGGCTGCTCAGTACCAAAGGTGAGCTCTACAGAGTCTCTATTTTCCACAACTTGACTAGTTTGCTTGCCTGACAACTCAGAGGATTCTTTTTGCAGCCACAGCATAGAGGTCAAATTTTTAGATTTGAGAATCTGAGGTCCTGACTCTGGTGTTATTCCTGAAGCAGAATCTGGGATGTGACAGAATGGCCTTGGTGTTGATACAAGAGATTGTTCTCTTTGAGATTTTTTTCTTAGATCCCATCCCCAGAGGTCCTAAGTCTTGAGGACATGGCCTTGGAGAGTTTTCTCTAAATCCAGTCTCTCTATTTACCGGCTTTGAAGTCATTCTAAGGAATTCTTTCCTTTGCTGTCTTGCTTCACAAGTCAACTCTATCGTGTCTGTGACATGATTCTTGAAATTGATGGTCATTCTATCAGATTCTGTAACTTCTTTTATCTGTAACTTCTTGAAATCTTGAAATTCAGGCCATGACCAAGAATGTAACTCAGGAGTTTCTGGGATCTGGTCACTTTTCTGTAGGTTTGATTCTGAGGATTTTGAATCTTGATCACTTAGTGTTGGAGTCAGATCAAAAAATTCTGGTAGTTGAAGATCTAGCTTTGTGGGTATCTCTAATGATTCTATGACGTTATCTATTGGGTTGGAGCTCAACTTCATAGATTTCGCCATCACTTCTGTGCTTTTATGTTCCAACCCTTTTGTCATTACTAAAGATCCCACATCTTGGAAAATTGGTGAAGTAAAATTCACTGATTTAGGGACTTGATACCTACGCTTCATGATCATCTCTGCAAAGTCCATCACCTGTTGCTCTGGTCTATATATTCTTTTTGTGGATTTTGTGAATGGGTCAGTTGTGTGGGGCATTAGGTTCCCAGGTTCCACATTTTGAAGAATTGACTTTGGTGATAACGCCCCAGATTTTCCAGTTTCTGACAGAGACACTGATGACAATTTCACCTGTTTTCTACCCTGCCACTTTGGCTCTGATGCAAATGCCAAAGATTTCGTATTTTGCTGCTGTGTTTTTAGTGACAAACTTGAAAATTTGACACTCGTCAGTGCTGGTCCTGCTGAGAGCTTCCTGGTGGACTGTGGTGCCAATACCATCATTGGTGTCTCCTCTAAAGGAAACAGTTGGCAATTCAGACTTTGCTGTTCAGATCCTATCCCCAGCTGCTTAGGGCTTGTATCTTGAAAACATGGCTTTTGTGCTAGGGAAGACATAGGATGTTGTGAACTGTGGCATGACATTGATTCTACATCACTCACACTTTGAGACTGTGATGCCGGCTTCAACTGCACACCTTGAAAATTTTGAAAATAAGATTCTGGTGAAAACAGCTTACTTCTCAAGTCATTCAGACCACAGTCAGGTGTCAGTTTTACAGCATCTGTACAAAACGATGCCTGTGTAATCTTCTCTGGAAACTTTCTATCTTCAAGGGGCGATGTTGGTAAAACCACAGAATTCACACCATTTGACTGAGGCTTCAAAGTAAATATAGATTGTGCACTTTGCTGCCATGACCCAAGCTGGTCCGTCGAAAATGGGATCGTTTGAAACTTTGCCCCGAGCATTAAGTTTGACGAATTCACATCTTGAGAAGGTGATCCAGAGTTTAAGTCAACAGGTGATTTTGTAATTTGAGACTCTGAGCCAGGGGTCAACTCAAAGGACTTTATGTTTTGCAGCTGTGGCCCTGAACTGGGCTTTACAGAACTTACGCATTGAGGTTTTGACTCAGGATTAAACCCAGAATTCATACCTTGACGTTGTGGATCAGGATTGTATTCCATAGGTGCTACACCCAAATTGTTTGACCCTGGAGTTAATTCAGACTTCAAATCTTTCAAGTGTTGTTCTTGAAGTTTTGGAGCTTGTAAATGTACCCCAGGGTTGTAGCCCATAGAATTTACAGACTGAGATTCTTGACTTAGAGTACATGTAGAAGAATTTATATCTTGCAAATGTATTCTAGGATTGAACAAAACAGGATTTACACACAGAATTTGTGGTGGTGGAAATGAACAAAAATTCATACCTTGAAAAAGTGGCCAAAGATTATACCTACTAGAATTTTCATACAGAGGGCTTTGCCATAGAGTGTATATAGAGTTCACACCTTGAAAATGTGATTCAGAATTGCACTCAGTGGAATTTACACATGGAGGACTTGGCTCTTGGGTGCATTTAGTAGAATTTATGTCTTGCAAATATGACTCAGGGCTGCTCCCAGTAGAATCTACACATTGCAATTTTGATCCTAAAAAACATGAGGAAGAATTCGATCCATGCAAATGTCTTCCAAGATTCCACTCAGAGTTTATACACTGAGTGTTTGGCTCTGCAATGCATGCAGAGGAATTCATATCTTGCAAATATGGCCCAGATATATACCCACTGGAATTTACATATTGAGAATTTATATTGGGAGTACATGCAGAATTCACATCTTCCAAGTGCGATCCAGGGCAGAACACCTTAGATTTTATACCCTGCAGGTCTGGACAAGAATGCAACTCAGATGATTCTACATCTTGTACCCCAGTGTTGGGTGCCAGAACATTTGTACTGTGACTCCAGTCACAGAATTTCCTACATTGCAATCTAGGTTCATGCTTGAATTCTAGAAGTGACTCTTCCTGCAGCTTGACCTCTGTGCTCACTGCAGAAGGTTCTATCTCTTGCAACTGTGTCCCAGGGTTGAACCCTAAAGATTGTGTACCTGTTCCCAGGCCCAACTCAGAGGACTTCACATCTTGCAACTGCTGCTCTGAGTTGAATTCCATTGATTTCAGATCTCGAAGTTTTGTACATAAGTCTGATGACTTGATCTGTTGCAAAGATGCCTCATGATTGAACACTGTTGATTTCATACTTTGAAGCTGTGGCTTTTGACTTAATTTGTGAGGTTTCCCATCTTGCTTCTGATTTCTG
>JAPYYD010005335.1:0-12225 GCA_028551405.1 Uromys caudimaculatus | reverse complement strand
TGATGAGGGACATCTGGGTTGTTTCCAGCTTCTGGCTATTATAAATATGGCTGCTATGAACATAGTGGAGCATGTATCTTTGTTACATGTTGGGGCATCTTCTGGATATATACCCAGGAGAGGTATAGCTGGGTCCTCAGGTAGTATTATGTCCATTTTTCTGAGGGTCCGCCACACTGATTTCCAGAGTGGTTGTGCCAGCTTGCAATCCCACCAGCAATGGAGGAGTGTTCCTCTTTCTCCACATCCTCGCCAGCATCTGCTGTCACCAAAGTAATATTTTCATTTTTGAAAATCATTTAAAAATTAACATTCAAATTAAGCGTCATACGTACATGAAAACTTAAGAGGATAACTATGCTTATCTACCTTATTAGATTCAACCCTAAACCCTAACCTCTGAGACAACCGCTGTTGAATCTAACTTCTGTGTCTGACATTTATAGTCAGAATTCTAATTAATGTGTCTACCACACAAGCTTGATTTCTTGGAATAGATATCATCTCTTAACTACTTGTCACAGTAAATGAAGGGCTTATTATTTCATTAACACACTTACTTCATAATCACAATATCTAAATAGTAATATCCATTTTTTCACCGCAGTTACTAATGCTATGGTAGTGTTACTGTAGAAATACCATTTAGTGCACAGTAGCATACCACAACATACAACCATTGTGGAGCTGACATTTGTTACTTTTCTATGTCTCATGTTTTTCTCCTAATGTGTTCCAGAACTTTCCACATTCACAAACAAATCTAACTAATCTTCACTTTTCACATTGTGAAACTCTATCCTGTTTTTCAGCTAGAGTCTGGATGGACCACTCTGCTTTGGAGAGCCACTCATAGTTTGGTATTGATCTTCTGGTTTGCAGGTTGGTTGGTTTTTACTGCTGTTGTGCTGATGCCTTATTCTGTGTGTGTTGGAGCTTTCTAGCAGGCTCCTAATTAGTGGTGGGAAGATAATGCAATTTTTAAGATTTGGATGTTTGAAAATGTCTCTCTTTTACACTTACATTTGCTTGATAGTTTAGGTTCAGGAGTTTACCTGGAATGTATTTCACTCACCGTTCTGCATTTTCTTCCACTGCACAGACATGCCGAGCGGAACAATAATGTCATTCTGATTGACAAATCTTTGTGAGTGATTTATTTTTTTCTTCTTTTAGAAGCTAAAGTTTGGTTCTTTTCATTTTTCATGCTCTCAGTAAGTTCTATAAGGGTTGTAAGGTGTGGCAATTTACTTTAGTCCCTGTCGAGACTATGGCCATAACTCCTATTTACAAGACAAGTTAACCAGAGCAAAGCACAATGGGTGAGGTTTGATGAAGAATGGCCAGCTAGATAGAAATCCAACTGGATAGAACAGAGTCCGTGGGGGAAGTACCCAGCAAGGCCTGTCTGCCTAGGTGCATGTTGGTGTCTCTGTGTAGCATCCTTTCCTGTGGGAATGGGGTCAGACCCTTTCTTCATGAACCAAGAGATAAGATGCAAGAGATTTCTGGCTTTTATAGTTTATTTTGAGGGGGGCGAAGAACAGTTTCTCTGACCAGCCTTAGGAAGAAGGACTTTAGTTTCTTTGACTCACTTTAGGAACCAAAAGAGTTCAGGGCAGGTTAGAGACAGCAGGCTTCTGAACCTGCCCATTCTTGCCTAAGGCTCAGTAGTTTTGTATTACTGGCCTTTTGTTAGTCATTGTGATTGACCACATCAATCTAGAGGCCTATGATCTTTACTTTTAGAGAATAAAATATTTTTAAAGTATTTTTTTTGGTGTGTGTGTGTGTGTGTGTGTGTGTGTGTGTGTGTGTGTGTGTGTGTGTGTGTGAATGTGGGGGGCATGTGTATGAGTGTGGGCACATGTGCACCATTATGTGTGGAATCAGATTGGTAACTCAGTTCTCTCTACCATGGGTTTCAGACACTGCACTCTGGTCATCCAGCTTGTGTGGCAAGCTCTTTCTACCCACTGAGCTATCTTGGCTCCATTCTAGGGAATCTTGTTATGAGAAAATTAGATCGTTTATAATCAGCTCCCGGCTTTCTCTTTGCAGAGCTCCTGTTAGTCATACCCAGGGCCGGGATCCTCTGGCTTTGCTGCCTTCCTGTGTGTCTTGTCCATCTCTTCATATATTTGGCTCCTCTGGTGTCTTCTCTTTATTTCCCAATGCGTACATTATTGCAGCAGCAGCAGAAAAAAATTGGGGAATTTTGCTTAGATCTCTGAGTTATGAATCAGTTTCTGAGTCTGTGTCTGTGTCTGCTTTTGTGGCTCTCATATTGGAAACATCCCTCAAGTGTCTGTCACCCTCGGCTGTCTGCTTAGATTCATAAGGAGACATTAAAAGGAGATTGAAATCTCTATGTGTGGTGGGGGGTGTGTGGGGTGTGCCCACTGCTCCACTTGCCAGTACTGAAGGCATTTCTGTTTTATTTGCTTCTGTTAATTCTAGTGGTGTGTGTGTGCATGGGTGCACACGCATGTGTGTATGTGTGTGTGCGTGTGTGTGAGTGTGTGTGTATATGTGTATGTGTGAGTGTGTGTATGTGTGTATGTATGTATATGTGTTTGTGTGTGTGTGAATGTGTGTGTATGTGTGTAAGTGTGTGTGTGTGTGTGTGTGTGTGTGTGTGTGTGTGTGTGTGTAAGCATGCACACGCGTCTGTTGGTGTCTGTGTTTGTTTTTTTATTTTGACTGTTGAGAATGAGCCTTGCATTTCCTGCCTGGGGACTGGGATTGAAATTTGGTTGCTCAGCTGCATTTGTTTGTTTTTTGTTTTGTAGTTCTTTTATATCAGACTTAGGAAAAGAAACTAGGGTCTGACTCATTATGCTGTGGGTTATCATTTGATTTCCTTATTTCTATTTCCTGTCCTGTCCCAACATCAAGTGTAGTGACACTGAGATTAAAGTGTTCTCTGGCCGCTGCATGAAGTGTGGGAGTGGTTTTAGGGACAGGCTGACCTGTGTGGTGGAAAAGTCACTGTGGAGTCTAATCAGACTGCATCTGGGTCTGTCCAGACATGGTCTCCTGTTCCTCTGGCAACTTGTGCCCCATGATATGGATTTCTGGGGGTATGTGTTTTAAGGAGCCTTATTTCTTTTCGGTATTAGTCTTTCAGCAGCTTGGCTACTCTCTCCTCCTTTCTGAGTCAGAACCATATTTCCATCTCTCCTCTGTCGGTATTTCTCTCCACTGTCAGTATTTCTTGTGACGTAAAAACCTCACCTTCACCTGTCAGTTGACGATGTTTAGGATACAGGCCTGATTCGCTCCGAAGTTCTCATCGGCCTGGTTCTGTTAAAATATCCAAGTTTCTGTTTACATCTAAACTAGCCACGGGTCTCGAGCAAAGCACGCAGATATTCTGGGTTTCGGCTTCTCACTTGTAAAATAAAAGACGAAAGCACACATTAAGAACCTGGAAACTGCAAAGAGTCTGCTTGCTTGACAGTCTCTTGATTGTATGCCTGAAGGGAGAGTGGACATGAGAGAATGAAGTACAGAAAACAAAAACGAGCTAAAAATTAAACATATGACGAGCAAAACAAGAAATGGAAAAAGCCTCTTACAACTGGAAAAAGAGTTACCCTCTCTCCCAGCCCTGCTTTCCTGTGACGAGTGTTCAGCATAAGGTAAGGCTTTTGACAACAGCCTTCCTCGGGTTTGGATCCATATTCTGTTCCTGTTAGCCCAGCCCTTGGCCTTTGCTTTCATCCCTGCCACTGCCCTTGGATAGATACCTCAAGCGAAGAGAAGCTGTCTCTAGTGTTCTTTGCCCTTAGTCTGAAGCAGCTCTTAACATTTTCTATTTAATTGCAAATTTGTGTTCTAACAATAAAATCCACAGCCTCCTACATTGTCTGTTAGGCTATATTACTTGTATAAATCCAGGACAAGAGTAGAGAGAAGTAAAAATGAAATGCTAAATACAGTCATAATTTTGAGGCATGAATTGCAACATGCTAGAATCCGTGACATTGCAGAGCTGAGCCTTCATGATGGAACACCATGAGGAAGTCATGTAGAGTGTGAGGAAGTGCCTTGTAAAACAATAACGTTTCTGACAGATGCAGGGAGCTGCGATAATCATTGCCCATCTGTCCGTGCCTTGCTTTGCTCATCTGTAGATTGAGTCATTGAGAGATTCAGTTTACACTTGAGAAGGATTAGCTTGTCATGCCCCATCTCTCCTACCAAATGCGACTGAAGCCCCAGGATAAACAGCAACAGCAATTACATAGCCAATCATTTGAAAGACCTCACATCTCATTGAAATAGACGATGAGTGGTATATTTGAGGAGGGCCCCCAAATGCTATCAGCCCTATCTGAGCTACACATTGTCTGCCCAGGGTCTGGAAATCTGCAACTCCCACTGCAGGGCATTCACTGAAAAAATGTAAATTTTGCCTGGAACATTAACACCCTTGAACTCTACTATTAATATTTCATTACAAATTATTTCAGTGGAAGGGAGTTGATTCCTCTGAACAAGGTCAGATTGGGGCTTTACTTCATCCATTTTGTGGAGGATCCCCACATATAATCTTGTTTACACTTCTAGCTGATAAATGAAGTAAGATTTTAAAAGCTTAGTGATAATGGTGCTCAGTTATTGGTGACGTAACTGTCAACACAGGACAGTTCCTGCAGAAAAGAGAGTCCTTTTTTTGCATTTATGAAATAAAAATACAACTTTATAGTTTTGATATTCTAGCACAGGACAATTGGAAATTTTATATGAAAAGACCATATAAAGAAATCCTGGGACTTTAATATTTTAGGAAAGAATTAAAATATTCTTTAAAATATGTAAAAATATTTATATACTTATTCTGGTGTGTGTGTGTGTGTGTGTGTGTGTGTGTGTGTGTGTGTGTGCATGCACACGTGTCTGTAGAGCTGAGGGTCTCCAAGTAGATCATTTAGGTCATTAGGATTGTGACCAAGCATTCTGAGCCACTGAGCAATCTCATCAATCTCTAAAATATTCTTTATATTAAGATCTAGCAATATTCTTTTCTGTCTTTGTTACTCCAAATGTTTTGATGTCCTCATCTTAATAAAATAACAATATTAGGAAATGTTTTCAGTCTTGTCCTGTGTCAGAAAATATTAAGGTGGCTCTTATTACTTATCTGACTCATTGAATAGAAATTTGTTCCATTATTTATGTTTTTTAAAAGCAAAAGAGGGATGCTCCAAAACCCAAATAATATACTATACAAAACAAATTAAAGAAGAGAAATCACACAAACATATCACTCTTTCAAAAAATCATTTGGTGAAATCCAGTGCTCCCTTATGAGAAAAACAAAACCATAACAAACCAACCAACCAATCAACAAACCACTTGAAGAAATGAGGACTAGTGGAAAACTTTTTCAACTGAATAAAAACCATGCATGAGAGACCTGGAGTGCAAGGTAATGTTGCTGAGCACCTGGTCTGTCAGCAGGATACTGTGGCACAGACAGGAAGGATGCCTATAATAAACGTATTTTTTTCTTTTTTTCTAAAATGAGCTTTTTAACTTGTGCATCCCTATGTGGGTATGTGCATGTCTGTGCAGGTTCCCCTAAGGCCAGAGACATGTAATTCCCCTGGAGCCGGACTGATAGGTGGTTGTGAACTGTCTGAAGTGGATGTCGGGTGCTGGCAGCTGGACCTGAATCCTCCGTATGAGGATTACATGTGCCCAGCTGCTAAGCCATTCTGTACCGTGTCACTGACGTTATTGAAGAGGAGATCCTGAAAGTGAAAAGTAGAGTTCTAATGTATGATTAGTAAGAGTTCGCTGTAGCCTTCTAATCATAGAAGTGTTGTGGTCTTGAGGCTGTCTCTTGCTCTGTAGACAGCAATATCTACATATAAACAATTATACCCATAAACCACAACTACTTTCCCAAGCTTTCTTTTTTAGGACTGTTTTGGTCACAGAGTGCTTACCTGTATTACCAGTGTTCATAAGGGTTAACTCAAAGATAGTAGAGATTACACATTCAACCTGGGACATGAACACCAGCAGAGATGGCCTACTGGTTCTCAGTTATGCCATGTCTGGTATAGTTAATTCCTTGCCCTGTATGGTTCTGTTTCAGAAACATTGAATGTTTTCTTGGGTTTTGCTGGATACCATTTTTTGTTCTCTCATTGCAGAATCAAATCTTAAGCTTATTATTTTAGAGGTATGTTTCCAGCTCAGAAGCTTTACCCATTTGGAACATCTTATATGAGGATAAAACTTTAAGCCTTTCTTCCCTTCTTTGCTCATCTGCTGGCTGCAGAATACTTTTCTGTTATGAGCTTTTAGAGAGCCAAAGGAGGTATTTTAGAAACCAATTACAATATACCTCACAGCAAGATAATCACTTTTAATGTGATTTCTTCAAGGCATTCTAGGGGTGCTGGTGTCTCTAAGGTTTTAGGGTGGTCACAACAGAAGTCTTGAAACCACAAATGTAACACTGTTTTCTTTTCTGGAAGTCAACTATTTTACAAGAGAAGATAAATGGATCTGTTCCACACCTAATCTAAGACAACTGAGTCTTCATTTTGCATACTTCTTGGGAGTTCCCAGCATGCCACACTTCAGGGGTTTTGGTTTGGCTTGTGCTGGGTAAGTCACTTGCCAAAACTCTGCACTCCTGGATTGAGTTTGAGAATTACTGGAGCTGTGTCTGGCTGCTCATGTTTTCAAAATGACAAACACATTAATCTTCTTTTTTGATAAAATTATATTTACTAAAAGAAATCTTTAAAATATGTATTAGTGTTTCTTTAGCCATCAAAAAAGGCAGGTATGTAAACCAGAAACCAAATTTAACCAGAGAGAATGAGAATACCGATGATTTATATTTGAGCCTCTCCCACAAACACACCAGATGTTTCATGTACCAAATCATCCCTTGGTGCTGAAATCTAGATTTTACTGACATCCAAATATTGCTACTACAAGTGCCGAAATACTCCCAAGTCTACCATGTATAAGGAAACCAGACCTCTTCTCCAAATCAAACTATGCAATCTCTCAGACTATTCAAAGAGCTGTAATTTACTTCAGGGATGAGGAATGTGTAGTAACACATCAAAACACCATATGACGCAAAGTTTAGGTTATCTTTAACATATCTGTCTGCAAAAGTTTAAACACCATTGCTTCTTGACAGGTGTAGAGTGCATGATTTAAAATGTATTTCAGGCCATTCATATCATTGCTTAGGAGGTGACTTCATTCTTTCTCACTGACATATGTCTTAACCATGCCATGGAGAAGGAGAATATCTGTGTGACCGTTGCTCTCCCTTGTCATGCAGGACATGTGGGCCCTGCGTTTGGCTTTCATCAGGTTCCATAGAAGCAGCAGCAGGCTGGGCGGTTTCATGCTTTCCGCAGCAGGTGAGTTTACTACACACCATCAGTCTTAGCCTTGGAACATCCCTACATCTTTCCATTTGTATGGGCTCTTTGGTGACGAGTTCCATTTTTGGATTATGCAAACGTCTCTCCTGGAGCCTCGAGTGAGAGTAGTGTATTTGTATGACAGCATGTTTTGTATAATTTGACAGTTTACAATTAGAAATGTGGTCTAGAAAGAGGCAGTTTCCTGAATGAGGATTTTTGATATCCTAGTGCTAATGCTGACTTTATTTTAATGGCCTTGGGAGAGACCTACTGAGAGGTCTCTATCTTTATTTAGTCCCTTGCAAACTGGGAAATAGCTGTCATATAATCATGCTGCTGTTGTATTGTCAATGAATGACATCAGGACATGACACACAAAGCAAATCACTCTACTCAAGGTACATGCTTCAGTTATAATTTTTATTTAAATTCATGATTTGAGAATTATATCATATAATTGGTAACTCGTGTATTCACCCAAAGCCTCCATGTTTGGTAAATTTAGAAGTATTCACCTTGCCCAGAGGCTGAACATCACAAAGTTATGTTCTCTTGGGAACAGTAGCCAGTCTTCAGTGTTGTTAAATCCATTTGGTGAAGATGTGTTTTGTTTGTTTGGACAGAAGGACTTAGATCTCATTAAAGTAAAACACATGGGTTTCCAGGACATAGCCAATGCCCCCAAATTTCATATTTCTTAATCTTTTGGACTGAGATCAGTTTTATCTTCCATTCCTCTGTGAGCCTGCATATTTCTTGAGCAATGTCCAAGTAGAATAATTTTACAAGATGAGTAATAACCAAGGCAGGAACTTTTGTTTTAGGTGAAAGTACAAATGTAATGTGGATTCACATAAAACACAGATCACTCTGGAAACCAGTATGACAGTTCCTCAGAAAATTGGAAATAGTTCTACCTGAGGACCCAGCTATACCACTCCTGGGCATATACCCAAAAGATGCTCAAACATATAACAAGGACACATGCTTCATTATGTTCACAGCAGTCATAGCATATTTATAATAGCCAGAAGCTGGAAAGAACCCAGATGTCCCTCAGCAGAAGAATGCATCCAGAAAATGTGGCATATTTATACAATGGAGTACTATTCAGCTATTAAAAACAATGACTTCATGAAATTCACAGGCAAATGGATGGGACTAGAAAATATCATCCCAAGGGAGGTAACTTAGACACAAAAGAACATACTTGGTATGTACTCACTGAGAAGTGGACATTAGCCAAAAAGAAAAAAAAAAAGCTTGGAATATCCACAATATAACTCACAGACCATATGAAACCCAAGAAGAAGGAAGACCAAAGTGTGGATGCTTCAGTTCTACTTAGAAGGGAGAAGAAAATAATCACAGAAGGTAAAGGGAGGGAGGAAGAAAGGAGGGGAAGGAAAATGGGGACAGGATTGGAGGGGAGATGGGGGGAGAAGTACAGAGGGTCAGAAATTTGAATGAAGATGTGTAGCAGTAGGGGATAGGGAACTAGGGGTAACCACTAGAAAGTCCCAGATGCCAGGGACCTAAGAGGTTCCCAGGAACCAACAGGGATGGCATTAGCTGAAATACCCAACAAAGGGGTAAGAGAACCTGCAGAGACCGTATCCAGAGGTTAGGCATGGCCCTGGGTTAAGGGATGGGGCCACCCATCCATCTCAAAAATATTAATCCAGAATTGCTCCTGTCGAAAGGAAATGTGGGGACAAAAAGTAGAGCAGAGACTGAAGGAAAGGCCATCCAGAGACTGCCCCACCTAGGGATCCATCCCATCTGCAGACTCCAAACCCAGACATTATTGCTGATGCCAAGAAGAGCTTGCTGACAGGAGCCTGGTATGGCTGTCCCATGAGAGGCTTTGCAAGAGCCTGACCAATACAGATGTGGATGCTTGCAGCCAACCATTGAACTGAATGTGGGGAACCCCAATGGAGGAGTTAGGAGAAGGACTGAAGGAACTGAAGGGGTTTGAAACCCCATAGGAAGAACAACAATATCAACCAACCAGACCCCCCAAAGCTCCCAGGGACTAAACCACCAAAGAGTACACATGGGGGGACCCACGGCTCCAGCTGCATATGTAGCAGAGGACTGCCTTATCTAGCATCAATGGGAGGGGAGCCCCTTGGTCTTGTGGAGGCTAGATGACCCAGGGTAGGGGAATGCTAGGGTGGTGAGGTGGGAGTGGGTGGGTGCATGGGGGAGCACCCTCATAAAAGAAGGGGGGAGGAGGGATGAGAGGATAAGGGGGTTGTGGAGGGGAAATCAGGAAGGGGATAACATTTGAAATATAAATAAATAAAATAACCAATTAAAATAAAGAAAAAGAAAACACACACACACACACACACACACACACACACACACACACACACACTCACCGAAATCTAAATCAAGAAGGAACAATTTGCATATCTGTAACTTAACTAATGGATACTATAAACATAGGTGCATTGTTGGTTGTTTCTGTGCCCTTAGCACTTTAGTGGCATTAAAAAATGTGTGCTTTTGTGTTCCTTACACAATCAATTCTTTAAGATGCTGTGGGGGCTTCCTGTTTCCATCTGTGGAGGGAGACCTCTGCCTGGGCCACCAGGGCTTCATAGCCAAATAGTGCCAGGAGAAAGCTAGCCTCCCAGGAGTGCGGAAAAGCCCATGAGTGGGGGTAAGACAAGCAATACTACTCAGCGGGACTCCCCCAGAAGCCTTAGGACACAGGGACTGAGGAACAGCTGGGGGAAGGAGCCCTCCAGTGTCCATCTGTGGCGGGAGACCTCTGCCTGGGCCACCAGGGCTCCATAGCCAAATAGTGCCTGTAGAAAACTAGACTCCCAGGAGTGTGGGCAAGCCTGTCTGCTCAGAGGGACCCACCTGGAATCCCCAGGACACAGGGACTGAGGAGTGGTCCTGTGGTTTCTTTTGGTGGCCAGGAGCAGATCCTGTGACACAGGGCTCCATACTCAAATAGTGTCAAGAAAGGGCTGGTATTCCAGGAGTGCTGACATACCTTCAAGCACAGGCAAGACCACCACTTCTCTTCAAATTCACTGGATCAAGAGGGACCCTTGCAGAGCCATCAGGACTTAGGAACCAAGGGACAGCTGGGGACAAGATCCTCCTGGTTTCTGTCTGCATCCCAGAGCTGACCCTGTACCACAGCACTACACACCCAAATTCCTCTCAGAGAGAGCTGGCCTTCAAGGCGTATTGACACTGAGGCTTGCAGGAGGGACAAGACACAGTCAGAGAGAGTAAGACCAGCTAACACCAGAGATAACCGGATGGCAAAAGGCAAGGGCAAGAACATAAGGAACAGATATCAAGGCTACTTGGCATCATCAGAACCTAGCTCTCCCACCACAGCAAGCCCTGGATACCCAAACACCAGAAAAGCAAGACTCAGATTTAAATCACATCTCCTGATGATGATAGAAGATTTTGAGAAGGGCATACATAACTCCCTTAAAGAAATACAAGAGAACATAGGTAAACTAGATGCTCTTAAAGAGGAAAGACAAAAATTCCTTAAAGATTTACAAGAAAACACAATAAAACAGACAAAGGAAATGAACAAAATCATCGAGGAACTAAAAGTAGAAATAGAAACAATAAAGAAATCACAAAGGGAGACAACCCTGGAGTTAGAAAACCTAGGAAAGAGATCAGGAGTCATTGATGCAAGCATCACCAACAGAACACAAGAGATAGAAGAGAGAATCTCAGGAGCAGAAGATACCATAGAAAACATTGACACAACAGTCAAAGAAAATGCAAAATGCAAAAAGCTCCTAACCAAAAACATTCATGAAATCCAGGACACAATGAAAAGACAGAACCTAAGGATAATAGGTATAGAAAAGAGTGAAGATTCCCAACTTAAAGGACCAGCAAATATCTTCAACAAAATTATAGAAGAAAACTTCCCTAACCTAAAGAAAGAGTTGAACATAAATATACAAGAAGCCTACCAAACTCTAAATAGATTGGACCAGAAAAGAAATTCGTCCTGTCACATTATACTCAAAACACCAAATACACAAAATTAGGAAAAAATATTAAAAACAGTAAGGGAAAAACGGTCAAGTAACATATAAAGGCAGACCTATCAGAATTACCCCAGATTTCTCACCAGAGACGATGAAAGCCAGAAGATCCTGGGCAAATCTCATACAGACCCTAAGAGAACACAAATGCCAGCCCAGGCTGCTATACCCAGCAAAACTCTCAATTATCATAGATGGTGAAACTAAAATGTTCTATGACAAAACCAAATTTACACGTTTCCACAAACCCAGCCCTACAAAGGATAATGGATGGTAAATGTCAACTCAAAGAGGGAAACTACACCCTAGAAAAAGCAAGAAAGTAATCATTCAACAAACTCAAAAGAAGATAGCTACACAAACATAAAAATAACATCAAAGATAACAGGAAGCAACAATCACTATTCCTAAATATCTCTTAACATCAATGGACTCAATTCCCCAATAAAAAGACATAGACTGACAGAATGGATACATAAACAGGACCCAGCATTTTGCTGCATTCAGGAAACACACCTCCGGGATAAAGACAAACACTACCTCAGAGTAAAGGGCTGGAAAACAAGTTTCCAGGCAAATGGTACCAAGAAACAGGCTGGAATAGCCATTCTAATATCGGATAAAATCAACTTTTACCCAAAAGTCATCAAAAAAGATAAGGAAGGACACTTCATACTCATCAAAGGAAAAATCTACCAAGAAGAACTCTCAATTCTGAACATCTATGCTCCAAATGCAAGGGCACCCACATTTGTAAA